>BQMB01000052.1:0-283551 GCA_027943415.1 Closterium sp. NIES-67
CGTCGCGACGGATGAGAGGGGAGGGACAAGAGCGGGATGAGAGTGAAAGGAGAAGCCCGTAACGCGACGATATGCTAGTTTGGGAAGTACCGCGACGGGAGACGGGGGAGAGAATTGTTTCGCGACGGTGGAGGGGGGAGGGTCGAGTGCGCGATGGGAGATCGAGGAGGGGACGGTAACACGACGAAACGGCGGGCTGCTGTTATCGATTTGCGAGCGGATGTGCGTTTTTTCAGCTTGTCACGGCCCTTGTGTCGCACTGTTGGACGAGGGCGCCGTGCCGCGAGTATAACCTGCATTCTTTGACGGAATGTCGCCTGGAGGCGTTAGTCGTGGCTCCTATCACGTTACTCTGCCGCATAAAACGCTACGTTCTAGCAAAACGACTAGCGCACCAAAAGCAAAGTGGGGGTCCTCTTGAAAACGCCTGGGGAGGGGCTGGTCGCCAGCGTCGTCGTTGGGCTAGGTTGGGCGACGATGTAGGTTTCGTCTTGTGGCCACTTTGGGTGTCGCCAACACACTTCCAGTGCCGCGTGCCAATGAATGTCCTCGCCCCTTCTCGCTTCAGGTTTTGGTTGTGATTCATTTTTGTTCAGAGCCAAAAGCAGGAATTTTTTACTGCTGGCAAAAAACATACAAGTTTCAAGTGAGCCCCTGCTTTGTGTTTTTAGCCATGGGCTTTAAACCTTCGCATGTGGATATTGTATGATTTATATAGCTCTTTACTATTGGAAGGTTATAATATACCTGTTATAACGTCATTGAGAACTAGGTTTGAAATAAAGGTTAGACATGATAGGACAAAAAGGCAGGCTGGACATTCAGACTCGTTGTAGTTGGACCCAGCACGGATGTATCTCGGGTGTGGTTTTGTGATGCCTAAGGGTGTGGGACATCGGGAAAAAACGCTTCAGTCCGGACCGATCACGAATTCCGGCAGTACGAACCACCCCCATCGAGAGTCCGTACCACCTTGAGAACCCCTCACAAGGATACCCGAGATTCCAACATTTGAAATTCAAACGCATTCGTGCGAAACCGCACGAAAATGCTTCGATTTCCCATCATCGCCAAGACTCATGCAGCGTCGCTACTGCTCGCTAGTACTCGGGATTTCGCGAACTTCTCGTCACCAACCCTGGTGACAGGGCGTTTCGCAGCACATTTCGATGTTGCTAGTCGTGTGACTCATCCAGACGCTTGAAAGTTGCGGAGTTGCCGTCCGAATGAGCCTTTTCGTGCTGCATGTTCCATCGATGGTATGAATTGCGGCGATGAATTTGGTGACGTGCGAATTGCGGTGACGACATTTTTTAAAATGCGTAACCCTGCTAAAGTCCGCA
Organism: Closterium sp. NIES-67; assembly: GCA_027943415.1. Lineage (NCBI taxonomy): Eukaryota > Viridiplantae > Streptophyta > Zygnematophyceae > Desmidiales > Closteriaceae > Closterium > Closterium sp. NIES-67. Next base: position 1,344 of record BQMB01000052.1, read on the forward strand.
CCGTATTCGAGATCACGAATTGGAGGTCCCACACCCTAAATATCCCAAGGAATATTCTCGAGAATTCCAAAAGATGCGTCCAGGTCAGCAAGTGGAGCCCTTCCCCCAACCGACATTGGTTGTCGCGCATCCTGCTGTTCGTTTGTGCTGCACAAGTGGCTGACGTTTGTTCAGCAGGAATCTTGATTCTGCCTTCGAATAAATAAGCGACAAAATAAGCGAAAAAAATTCAACGGTCAGCTGTCGCTGATCCCATTTCGGAATGGAGTCTCCCTGATAGTCTCCGCAATACGGGTTTCATGTCAGATTACCTGTACTTCAAAGAGCAAGATTTTTCCACCGGATAGCATGGAATTGTTTGCTAGCAACAAAGCAAACTCGGGCAAATCCTGGTCCCTCCTGGTACTACAAATATTTTCTCCTTGTAGTTTTCAGGGGGGCTCTACTTGTTGATTGATATACGGTTGATTCTATTCCTGACCGCGCAGTAGCTGGGGAGATCGGATTGGCTGTAATCGTCATGGCCAACGAGCTCATGGGAGAACCGCCAAACCACGGCTTGAATATTCTGCGTGACGACGGTGTGCCACATTGGAAGCGAGGAAATGACGAAACTCGCCGACGCGGTAACAGTCAGTCGTGTGGCTGGTTCGCTTCGCTTTGAACAGAGCCATCTCAAGGCAAATCTCGAGGCTACCAAACTAAACAACTCACAAACCCCAGCATGTCCCCAGGGCTCCTAGAGTGTTGTTTGTTGGTGCTTCCCGGCCTCTGCAGACACCCCTGTCCCCTACCATCACTTGTAGCACTCTGAAACCAGAGAGTACCACTGATTGTTGTTAGAAGTATTGACCTGCATTATTCATACTAATAGTCAACTACAGTTTCACCAGATCTACTTGTTTGGTAAAAGAAACACCGTGTTTTCGAAAGGCATCCTACTCCTTTGGGCCACTACTACCAAAATCGGCCAGTAAGATGGAAGAGCTACAAGAATACTTGCAGAGACTTCAAGAGGAGCGTGTGAAGGTGTTGCTGTTCAAGAGGGAGTTGCCTCTGTGCGCAGAAATCATTGACAACGGTAATAAGTTATAGAGGGGCTCTCTCTCTCTCTCTCTCTCTCTCTCTCTCTCTCTCTCTCTCTCTCTCTCTCTCTCTCTCTCTCTCTCTCTCTCTCTCCCTCTCTCTCTCCCTCTCTCACTCTCTCTCTCCCCCCCCTCTCACACTCCCTATTTATCTCTATACCTCTCTTTAAGACAGTGTCCCCCCCCCCCCTCCCCCCCCACTCTTCCCTCCATCCCATTGTGCATTGGTCACAATATCTCCTCCTTTTTCCTTCCTCCATCTCACTCCCTCCCTCTCCTTCTCACACTACATGTTCATCTATGTCCTTCCATGCCTCTTTCCTCCGCCCCATTGTGCATTTAACATAATATCTCTCCTTCCCTCTTCTTCCCCCTTCCCTTCCTACTAGTAGCCACGGGAAGTTATGTGGTGCATCTAGACAGAAGCTCCCACCAATACGCACACATACAGTGCGCTATTACACTACCTACGACAATGTAGGGTTAGATTTATGCAGGGATAACTACAAAACACATCACCATATGCTTGCACAGATGTACCCACATACACACACATACACACACATACACACACATGCACACACGCATGCACGCACCACGCGCGCGCCGCACGAAAAAGCGGGAGCGGAAATACGGAGTAGGTACATGGTAGGCACGGTGTAGGCACGTCAGCCACGGAGTCCTTGGCCTTGCTATACGAACAACTATATAGTTAGTACTGCGTATGTGAGTACCACATTTTTGGGGCGACACACACATATAGGTCATAATAAGAATGAATACGTTGTGTCGATATAAGATTCTGCATGAGCACAAAACACATGCATATACATACTTATGCACAAGCATGCATACTGGCATGATTCATATGCATGTGCATGCGCAATATCACATACTTCTAGAGCATTTAGTAGGCATGCACACATACAAGCGCATTCATATCATCTCTTTCACACACTTTCGTAAAAAAGAAAAGAAAAACAGATCCCCTTCTATCCACGTTTACACTTGATACCCAGTTGTAGTACCTTTTGGGGATGATATTAATAAGATTTCCAGTTAAGGAAAAGAAAAGGATCACCACTCTCCTTTCCGCTTTTCGCCTTTTTTCTGGAGGCTCTAGGGGCGTTATGGATACATGAACTCCAAAACACTCACCATGACCATCGCTTCAGATATTGGTTTCTAGCTTCACATTTCTAGCAGTGTTTCTAGCTTCAAAATTCTAGTAGTGTTTCTAGCTTCACATTTCTAGCAGTGTTTCTAGCTTCACATTTCTAGCAGTGTTTCTAGCTTCACATTTCTAGCAGTGTTTCTAGCTTCACATTTCTAGCAGTGTTTCTAGCTTCACATTTCTAGCAGTGTTTCTAGCTTCACATTTCTAGCAGTGTTTCTAGCTTCACATTTCTAGCAGTGTTTCTAGCTTCACATTTCTAGCAGTGTTTCTAGCTTCACATTTCTAGCAGTGTTTCTAGCTTCACATTTCTAGCAGTGTTTCTAGCTTCACATTTCTAGCAGTGTTTCTAGATTCACATTTCTAGCAATGTTTCTAGCTTCACATTTCTAACAGCGTATCTAGCTTCACATTTCTAGCACCGTTTCCAGCGTCACATTTCTAGCAGTGTTTCTTGCTGCATCTAATGGTTGATTTCAAAACGTTTCAAAACGTCTCTCAGAGAAGCAGTTGGCTGATTTCATAGCAGCTTTGTTTCAGCGTTTGCTAATAACAACCATTTTTCGTGCGTTTCTATTTCCCTCCTACACTTGACTCTCTTTTTGCAGCCATTACGGATACAAAAAGCCGCATAGATGCAATGAAGCGGCGCGACAAAGGATCGAATAGGGAGGGGGCGGATAATGGGAGGGAAGCATCTAGAGATACAGAAAGAGAAGAGGAGGTGGACGCTGGAGAAGTGGGGGTGATCAGGAGGACAGAAGACATGTCAGAGAGAACAAGCGGGCCAGTTGGAGGGGAGAAAGAGGAGAGGTCAAACAAGAAGGTTTATGATTGGATGGAGGTCAACAAAAGTGAGGAAGCACAAGCGGGACAACTGGTGCCAGAAGCAAGGAAAGAGGGTCAGCAAGCTGAGTCCTTGAGCACTCACATGCAGAATGAAAAGAAGGGTGGAAGGCGAAGGAGAGTGAGAGAAGAGTGGAAGGAGGAGCGAAAACAGGGGGGGCTCCTAGAGAGGGGCAAGGAGCAGTCTAAGAAGAGAAGGAGAAAAGGAGCGGAGGGGTTGTTGGGAAGTGGTGGTGTTGTTGACGTGGATGGTATGCTCATGCCTGCATGGGCAAAGAACTGTTGCGATCTATCTAATAGTGGAGATAAAGGCTCGTTGGAGCTTAGAGGTCTAAAGGGGAAAGCTTGTAGAGAGGACGATGGACAAGGGGAGGAGGGCAGAAGATCGGATAAGGGACGGGAAGATAAAATGGGAGGGAGGGCAGAAGGGGTTAAGAGGAGAGTGGGAGATGAGGCTGAGAGAAGAGAGACGAGAAAGGAGGCTGGGGACAAAGAGCAGAACGAGGTTGAGAGAGAGACTGATGATTGTGAAGAAGGTGGGGATAAGGAGGAGCTGACACCAAGGAAGGCCGTACCCGAGGGTGCGGGCGTCATGAGGTGGGAGAAGAGTAGCGGGCGAGCGATGACAGTACCATCATCGATGTACTTGGCACTTAGTCTTGGCAACCCGAGCATGCGAGGGAGTGGAAGGAACAGGAGAGGGGAAGGGGTTATCACAGAGCAGAGTGCGGAGGGGAATGAACATTTGAAGGAGCGTGGAGAGGAACACAGAATGGAACATGGGCAGGAGCCTATAAGGAAGGATGGAGAAGAGTGTGGGGAGGAGCGTAGGAACAAAACGAAGGGACATGGGACAACAGAAACGAACGAGAGTAGAATCCAGATAAGGGAGTGGGGCATGGAGCTTGGACCCTTGTGGGAGGGTCGGATGGGGCAGAGTGCAGCAGGCATAGAAGTGGCCACAGCGGAGGCAGCAAAAGTCACTTCGGCGAGTGCCGCTGATGGGGTTGCTGTTGTGGCTGGAAATGCCATGGTTGCTTCCTCATCTCATGCTGGTGCCGTCACTTCTGTCGCTGCCGCTACACGTGCTACTGCTGCTGCCACTGCTGCCACTGCTGCCACTGCTGCCACTGATACCACTGCTGCCACTGCTGCCACTGCTGCCACTGCTGCCACTGCTGCCACTGCTGCCACTGCCACCGCCACTCCTGCAGCTGCTCCCGCCTTGCCTCCCCCAGCTGCAGTACCTCTTGCAGCCGCAGCTGCAGCAGGCGGAGTGCAGCGAAGGCTGTCGCTCTTCTCTTGTGGTGGTGAGGTAAGCTGGGGTGATTTGACCAGGGGGGGTAGGGGTGATAATGGCAGCAGAGGAGACAAGCTTGATGAGGGAACCGAGGTGTTAATACACAGGTATCAGCAAGCAGGGCAGAATGACAGAGGCATTGCCGCTGGTATGGATGTTACCGGTGCTGCTGTTACAACTGGTGTTGATGCCGCTGGCGCTTCTGATCGCGTCAAGGGTGCTGGCGGTGCTAGCGGTGGTGGTGGCCGCTGCGGTGGTGGCGGCCGCGGTGGTGGTGGTGATGGTGGTGGTGGTGGTGCTGCTGCTGCTGCTGCAGATGATACAGCAACAGGTGCCAAGCCACGGGCCAAGGCAGGCACTGCTGCCGCTTCAGGTACTGTAGCAGTGGCAGGAGCACGGGCAGCAGCAGGTGTAGAGCCACGAGTTGAAGCAGGCATCACCGGTTCAGGTTCTGCAGCATTGGGAGCAGCAGTTGGGGAAGGAGAAGGGGATGGAGTAGGGGTAGCAGCAGGCGCGGAGCCACGATTTGAAGCAGGTACAACCCCTGGTTCAGGTTCGGCAGCATTGGGAACAGCAGCAGGCACAGAGCTGCGACTTGGGGCAGGCACGGCTTACAAGGTAGCTAGCAGCGGCTGCACAGGATCAAACACTGGCGTAGAGAAGCAGGGCGAGGGCTTGAAGGAGGGGTGCGGGAGAAGGGAACCAGGTGGAGGGAAAAGGAGAGAGGATGTATCGGAGGGGAGAGGCGATGCTGTTAAAGGTGGCATGCTAGGGAGTGGTGATGATGGTTTATGCGAGCAAAAAGGTTCTGCCAACAGTACGAGCAATGCAGTAGCGATCAAAGGGAGGGGCTTCGGCTCTAAATTGACACGAAGAGAGGAGACATGGGGGGAGGAAGTGGAGGCAAAGGGAGGTGAGAAAGTAAACAAGATCGATGCACGGGGGGAGCAGACGGAGGGAAAAGATGTGAGAAGGCTCGTTCGATCCAAGACAAATAGCCCAAGGATTGTAAGAAGCAGTGGGGAGAGGAGTGTTGGAACTAAGGTGGTGTTAACAGGGGCAGATCTGGAGGAGGGGAAGGTTGAGAAGAAGAGCATAAGGGCTAAAACAGAGAGCCCCAGAGGCTTTGGGAGCTGTAGGGGAAGGAGTGCTGGAAGTGGTAGTGATGCGGGGAAGCGTGGCCGTGGCACCTGTAGTGATGGTGCTAGACCTGGTGACGATGGTGATGATGGTGACGATGGCGATGATGGTGACGATGGTGATGATGGTGATGATGGTGACGATGGTGATGATGGTGATGATGGTGATGATGGTGGCGGCAGCGGTTGTAGTGGCAGTGGTAGCGACAGCGCCAATGGCAAAGGCAGAGGTGGAGGGACCAGTGGCAGCGGTGGGGGCAAGGGATTTGGCGGAGGTGGCAGTAGCAGTGGCGGTGGTGTTAACGAGGATCGCCATCGGGGGGCCTCTGGAAGGTTGCGTGCGGGAAAGAAGCAGCGGCGGTGCTGGTCGCATGACATTCACAAGAGATTCCTCGATGCGCTTATAAAACTTGGTGGTTGCTATGGTGTGTATGCCTCCCCCAATTCTCGGTGGTTGCTACGGAGTGCGTGTCCCCCCTACTGCTCATTGCCTGCTACGGTGTGCGTGTGCCCCCTACTGCTCGTTGCTTGCTACGGTGTGCGTGTCCTCCCTAATGCTCGTTGGTTGCTACGGTGTGGGTGTCCCCCCAACTGCTCGTTGCTTGCTATGGTGCGCGCGTGTCCCCATACTGCTCCCCGGTTTCTACTGCGCGCATGCCTCCCCTGCTACTCCGCGGTTGCTACGGCGTACATGTCTCCCCTATTGCTTGGTAGTTGTTACAGGTTCTATCCATTTTCCGCCATCAGTCTTTAAAGTGATGGTACATGGAAGTTCATTGTGTACTCGCTCCTTCTCAGGTCTCCACCCCATTTCCTCCTTCCAGTTGCCACACCCAAGCAGATTAAGGAGCTGATGAAAGTTGAAGGCTTGACTAACGATGAGATCAAGAGCCATCTACAAGTACCTATATTGGACATTTCTATCCATTTTCCAGGGCTCAAAGTCAGCCATGCAACAATCTTGAGTCGTGTCAAAGCCACCCTTAGAATGCAGCACCGTATTTTCACTGCACCCACCCTCTCAATGCATAACAATAAACAATACTGCATGTCCCCCCCCCCCCTCCAATCCCTTGTGATGCCCAAACTCATATTTAAACCACGCTCTTCCCCTTTAATTCTTGAAACTGAGGCATTCGTATTTTGCCTTCATATCCTCTATCCCGCACACAGAAATACCGCCTCCAGACTCGGCAACACATTGCATCACCCGCAGCCGCAGCAGCAGCACCTGGGGTATCAGCAGCAGAAGCCCAGGCATCAGCACCTATAGCAACCACAGGAGGAGGACACGGAGGACTAGCAGCAGCAGCAGCAGCAGCAGCAGCAGCAACCACGTCATCAGCAGCACTCCCAGCATCAGCAGTAACAGTTGGGCATGTGTCGCAGGGACACGTGGCACCAGCTCATTTGCTGGTTCTGGGAAGCATTCTTGTGCCGTCATTGCCAGGCCAGATCTCCCCTTCAGAAGCACCCAATCGGCTCAGCCACGTCAGCAGCATGCACCATCTTACACCTCACTTGCATGGCCATATCAGCAATGCAGATCAATCGACACTCCAGCAAATACTGCAGCAGCAGCAGCAGCAGCAGCAGCAGCAGCAGCAGCAGCAGCAGCAGCAGCAGCAGCAGCAGCAGCAGCAGCAGCACCAACAACAGGAGTACCACCAACAGCAGCAGCAGCAGCAGCAGCAGGTACGAGTTCCAGATTGGCAGAGCAGCCAGGTGGGGGCTTTCGATCCCTTCTTGCTACACCAAATGCAAGCATACCAACAGTTGAGTCAGCAGCAATCACAGCAACATAATCTGCAGCAGCAACAGCACCACCAGCAGCAGCAGTTACAGTCATATCAGCTGCAATCACAACAGCTGCAGCCACAACAGTTGCGGCATCAACATCCCCAACAACAGACATCCCAGAGACAGCCCCAGCCATTTGAGATACAACCCCTGCTACATCAACAACAATCGCAGCAGCAGCAGGAGCATATGCAACCACCCGCAGAGCAAAACCGGAACCAGAACCAAGGAATCCATCCTGCAACCAACAGTGTTGCCCAGTTGTTCTCACCAATTGCTTCTCCTCACACTGCCGCTCTCCTTTCCACTAACCCTTCTCCGCCGCAACAACCCACGGGGTCCCCTCCACTCCCTTCCTCCTTGGTTCGGCCCATTGCCCGCTCTTTCAAGAGACCTACATGAGGTAGCGAGGGTGGGTGGCATGGGTCATCGGTGGACTTACTGCCTCTTGGTCGTATCTTTCGGGTGTCACGCAACGGCTTGTTGCAGACACTCAAAGGTGAAGGGGAAAACATGGAATTGAAAGACAAGGGAGAGGCAAAATACTGGAAGGGAAAGTGGGCAAGGTGAAGGAGCGGGGAAGGGGAGGGATGTAAGGTGCCTGTTCTAGAGCCTTATTACGATACACTTGGGAGGGAGGTAAGGTGTCTGTTCTAGAGCTGTATTACGGTACACTGGTTTACCCTTGCCCCTTCATTCCTAGGTGTTGTATAGAATTCATTCTAGTAAGCATAAGAGCGTAATATATACTTTGAATGTGTTGAAGAGAAAACAATGCACATATTATGCTCCACATAGTCTCGTCATTGTTCATAAGTGGAGAAGAAAGGTAATGGACAAGACGGATGATGAACTTGCTGTGACAGGGCTCTTAGAGTACCGTAATGTAGTAGAAAGTAGAGTACATGGTGGTTTTGACCTAATATGTTGTACTCGCTAAGGCATAACCCTATCTAGTCTACAGCACCAAATACAAATATGTTTGACACACCCCCTAGATTGGAGAAGCGTAAGTGCCTGGCAAGAGACAAGCAACTACTAGTCCCACCAAGAGTCCGAAGACCAATCAACAAGAGTACAAATTTGACAAGAGCAAGCCAGGGCGGCACTACTAGTCCGACCACTGGAACAGCAGCCACAAGGCCAGTCAAGAAGGAATGATATAAGAGCAGTACACAATCAAGTTCCTAGCAAGTGAGGAGCTACAGGAACTAGACCAAGCTGCAAACAGTGCCGCTGATGATCTTTAGGCGCAAGCGCCTTTGTAAAATTATCAGCTCTGTTGGCACTGGAGGCCAAGTGAAATATGCACGATAGGCGACGATGCCGTAGCTCGCGCAGGAGGAAGTACCGCAGCTGGATGTGCTTGCTCTGCCCTCGAGTCGAGGCTGTTAATGTGAGAACGAATAATGACTAGAGGTGGAAACCTAGAACAAATACTAGTTGGTTGTACTCACTAGAAGCATACCTCAGTCTAGCCTATAACTTCTACATAGATAATATGTATAAGTTGACACACCCCCTAGGCTAGACAAGGGGTGAAACTAAAGAAGAAACAAACAGCTCAGGGCGGCACTACTAGTCCAACCACTGAGGTAGGGGTCTGGAGACCAGTCAGCAAGAATACAACCAAAACTGAAGCAAGCCAGGGTGGCACTACTAGTCCAGCCACTGGAGGTAAGGCCACAAGGCCAGTCTGACAAGCATATATAATAGAGAGTACACAATCAGGATCCTAACAGGGGAGCAGCTACAGGAACAAGACCAAGCTGTACACAGTGCCGCTGATGATCTTTAGGCGCAAGCGCCTTAGTAAAGATATCAGCTGTGTTGGCACCTGAGGCCAAGTGAACTACGCGGGCCTGGCGGCGCTGCTGTAGCTCACGCAGGAGAAAGTACCGCAGCTGGATATGCTTCGCTCTGCCCTCAAGCCGAGGCTCCTGACACAGGAGTATCATGGCCCTGTTGTCAGCGTACAGGACCGGGGCAGAGCTAGGCCGCTCACCTAAGTCTGTGAGCAAGAAGGTCAGCCAGCGGAGCTCCTGTGCCGCCATGGCACCAGCGTAGATCTCAGCCTCACAGCTAGACTGAGCCACAGACGACGAGCGAGTGGATCTCCAAGAGATAGCACCCGAACCAAGGCTGAAACAGTAGCCTTGCGACGACCTGAGCGTCTCAGAGTCGTCTGCCCAAGAAGCGTCTGTGTGCCCAGTAAGGACCACTGGCCTGCGTCCTCCTAGCACTAACCCCATGCCTGATGTACTAGCAAGATAACGCAAAACCCTCTTAGCGGCAGACCAGTGCTGAGGTCGGTGTCTGCCTGTAGCCACAAAGCGAGCCAGGATGCTGAGAGGGTATGCGAGATCTGGGCGAGTGCAAGTCATCAGGTACATGAGGCAACCCACCAGCTCTGCGTAGGGGCCACTGGGCTCTACTGGCTCCTCAGGAACGGAAGCAGAGAGCCCATGGTCTACGGGTAGAGGTGTGGGCTGTGCGGAGGAGAACTGAAGACCGAACCTCTGAAGGACCTGACGCACCAAGTGTGACTGGGTCAGAGTGATGGTGCGTGCTGCTCTGTCCCTAGAGATCTGCAGGCCAAGATAGCGACGCAGCTCTCCAAGGTCAGTGCAGGTGTGTCTCTTCAGCAGCTTAGCCTTCACAGAGGCCAGTGCGTCCCTGTCAGGAGTAGCGAAGACCAGGTCGTCTACGTAGACAAGGATGTAGAACGGAGTCTGGCCGGAACGCACAAACAGTGAAGGGTCAGCAGAGGACGGAAAGAACTGCAGGTCTGCTAACGTGGCACGTAGCGTGTCGTGCCACTCGCGGGGAGCCTGACGCAGGCCGTAGACCGGGCGCCTGAGAAGCCACTGGGTCCCAGGAGGGAAGGTACCAGTGAAGCCCTGTGGTCGGCGCAGGTAGACCTGCTCGTGTAGGCTGCCCTGAAGAAAGGCAGTAGAGAAGTCGAGGGAGTGAAGCTCGTAGTCACGCTGTGCTGCTACGTTTAGCAGCACCCGAAGAGCGGTCATCTTCGGGGTCGGGGCGAAGGTCTGGAAGAAGTCAACTCCATCGCACTGACTGAAGCCTTTGGCCACATAGCGCGCCTTAAAGACAGGCGGCTCTCCTGGGGGGTGCTTCACCTTGAAGAGCCACCGACCATCGACTACGTTCACCCCAGGTGGGGGAACTGCGTCGACGTAAGTGCCGGTGGACCTCCAAGATGCCATCTCCTGCTCCATGGCAGCTATCCACTGAGAGGCCCAAGGTCCCGAGGTGGCCTCAGCGTAAGTGCGAGGGGTCGAGATGTCGAAGGCGTCTGGGTCACCCTCTGGGACTAGGAGCATGGAGCAGAGATGGGGAGCAGCCTCGGAAAGGAAAGCAAGCTCGTACTGCCTATCCTCTAGGACGTCATTGCCAAGGGCAATGCACCCCCAACGAATGGAGGACTGGTAGGGTCAGAGACCAGAGCGGTGGTGTAGTCAAGGCGGCGGGTAGAGGCGAAGTCAGCGACAGCAGCGACGAGCGCGTCAAGGCGCGAGACAGGAACAGACGGGTTGGTAACAAGAGAGGCAAGGACCTGAGGGACAAGGGGACGAGCGCCACGGAGGTAGTCAGACAACAAAGGAGGTGCAACAGTAAGGGACGAGGGAGGGGGGGACGGGAGGAGCGGAGGACGAGACGAGCGGGAACGGAGCAACATAGGGTGGGTGCGCAGGAAAGGAGAGACGGGACGAGCACGGGAGGGACGGCGAGACCAAATGTGGGACGGAGGGATAGGATCAGGAGACAGCGGAGGGGAAACAGGAGGGGAACGAGGAGGAAGACGGGCCAGAGATGAGTCCGGCGGCAGGAACACAGGACCGTAGACAGGGAGGTCAGCAGGCGGTGGGGGAGACACCGGCGCGCGGTCCGGTGAGGGAAGGCCGAGCAGGCGGAGAGCGGAAATCGGCGGCAACGGCTGCTGCGGCGGCGACGACGGCTCGGCCGGAACTCTCGGACCAGCAGAGGCAGAACGACCGTCGGCAGAACACTCAACAGCAGCACCCCCAGAACCAACACCCCCAGAGCGAGAACCCCCTCCAACACCAGCGGCACCCCCAGAAGCCGCAGGACGAACACCCTCCTCCACACCAGCACCCCCAGGGGCCAAGAGCGGCGGCGGCAGTGGCGGCAACGGCTGCGGCGGCGGCGACAGCGGCGACGGCTGCGGCAGCGACAGCGGCGGCGGCGGCGACGGCTGCGGCGGTGACGACAGCGGCGACGGCTGCGGCAGCGACGGCGACGGCGGCGGCAGCGGGGTCGGCGACTGCGACAGTGGGGGCGGAGGCACCGGGGAAGGGGGACGCGGCAAGGACGGACCGGGGGTACCACCAGAGTCAGCAGACTCCTCAACGGGGACAACCGACGGGAGGGGAGTGACGTGGGAGACACCAGACGGGGCAGGACGAGGCGGGAGAGGGGCAGGGGCTACCGGGGGAGAGGGAGCAAGGAACAGTGGGGGGGCAACTGGGAGACCTCGGTGAGGGAAGCGGCGGTAGAAGGAGACGGACTCGTCAAAGGTGACGTCACGAGAGTGGAGGAAGCGGTGAGACGGCGGGTGGTAGAAAAGCCAGTCAGACGAGTCCAGGGGGAAACCGAGGAAGACACAGGGGACAGTGCGGGCAGTGAGCTTGTCCGTGCCAGAGGCACGAACGTGAGCAAGGCAGCCCCAGACGTGGAACGCAGACGCGTCACCGGGGGACCCGGTCCAAAGGAGGGTCGGCGAAACCTGCGGCCGCTGGGAGCGTGGCCACAGGTTAAGCTGGTGAGCAGCGTAGCGAACAGCGAACGGCCACAAAAAATGGGGGGCATCGGCATGGATCATGGAGGTACGGGCGACCTCCATGACCAAGCCGATGCGGCGCTCAGCAACCCCATTCTGCTGTGGCGAGTCCGGCAAGGTGTACGACTGGGTGATGCCCTCCGCACGACAGAACTGTCCAAGCCGACCAGAGGCGAACTCGCCGCCACGGTCGGAGTGGAGACACAACACGGGGAGACCGCGGTGGAGACGCGCAGCCACAACCCACGGGAGAAGAACGTCGGGCACGTCGGCCTTCTGCTCCAGGGGAAACACCGTGGTGTAGCGCGTGTAGTCGTCGACGAGCACAAGGAAGTAGCGCTCACCGCGCGGTCCGGGGACGGGGGCAGGGCCCCAAACGTCCAAGTGCAGGGTCTGAAGGGGGGCAGTAGCAGGACGCAGCGAGGAGGAGTGAGGAGCACGGCGAAGCCGACCCTCGACGCAAGGCGTGCACGGTGGCGCAGTCGAGGGAGGAAGGGCAGGGAGCGACGCAGGGAGACCTAAGACAAGACCGTGCTGGGACATGTGACGCAGACGCGGGAGAGCACGGTGACCTAAGCGGTGGTGCTAGAGAAGGGAGGGGTGAGCGAGGGACCGACACGAGCAAGCTGCAGCGACCTGGGAGGACGCACCAACCGGGGGGGAAGCGGTGTCTAGGGTAAACAGATCGGATACCGGGTCCCGGGGGAACGTCGCAAGGGGGGAACCTGAGACCGCCTCAGAACAGACAGCGAACCGCTCGTGCCCGGGGAACGTGGTGGTGACGCCGAGGTCCTGGAGACAGCCGACACCAACCAGGTTCCTGGAGAACGAGGGAACGTGGAGGCCAGTAAGGGAGCCTGAGGGAACTGCCGGACAGGGAAGGGACGTAGAACTGCGCGCGACGACCGGACCCGCAGAGGGGTCAGCGAGAGAGACAACAGCAGGTGCAGCAAGCGGCGTGAGCGTGGAACGGTCGCGGAAGAAGCAGGCAGAAGCACCGGAGTCGAGAGTGAAGGACAGCGACGCAGTGGCGGAGGCCGGGGACGGAGCCGGTGCAGCGACTAGACTAGGCAACCTAGGCAGTCCTACGCCTGACGCAGCAGGGGAGGCTAAGCTACACAGTGGTGCAACACCTAAACTAGAGTACACAGGGTAATAAGATCCAGCAAAACTAGAAGTGTCAGAATACAAAGCATGCAAAGCAGCACCTAGCTGATCCATGTCTAACTCAAAGATCGGCACGCCCTGGCGGAGCAGGCTGTGCCAGTCGGGGAGGTCCGGGGCCGGGCCAAAGCGACGACGAAAGAGATCGTCGAGGCGGCGGAAACAGCGGGCGGTCGGGTGCGGGCGGCGGCACAGAGTGCCGCGAAGAGGCCCGGTCTGAAGCTGGTACTGGCAGGTGACAGCACCGGAGCCGTCGGTAGTCGCCAAGCTGCGCGGGCCGCCACCACGGCGACTACCTCCGGAGGTGCCGGGCCAACCAGGCGGGAGACGGGCCCACTGCTGCGGCGACTGCTGCTGGGACGGTAACTGCTGCTGGGGCGGCGGCTGCGGCTGGGGCTGCTCCTGCTGCGGCTGGGGCTGCTGCTCCTGCCCACCAGTGGTAGTCCCCGCAGGTGGATTACCGTCACCACCACTACTGCCACCACCACCCCTACCCCCCTGGCGACCACGGCCACCGCGGAGCGAGCGCTGCTGCGGGTGGACCGCACCAGCCGACTCGGTGAGAGGGGCCGCCGAGGCGACCGCAGCCGAAACGTCAGTGAACGCACACTGGGAGGGGGCACAACCGTGAAAGATAGAAACTGCCGGCGCACCGCTCGACTGAGCGATAGTGTGCTGGCGAGTCTCGATCTCGATGAGGGTGTCGACAAAGGCAGTGAGAGTGAGGTCACCCGGGTGCTGGCTAAGAAAGTGATCGCGAGCACTGGCGAGGCGGTCTGGCAGGAGCATGGCGATAAAATAGAGCGTCATGCAGAAAGGGGGGGGGAGCGCAGTGAGCTGGGCAGCAGTGCTTGCAGTGCGATAGCGGGTCTCTAGGGCACGCAGGTGAGTGGCAAAGTCTGCGACGGTAGGGAAAGCTGCAAGGTCTGGGAAAAGCATAGGGAAGAGCAGGCGACCAGCAGAAGCAGACGCGGGTGTGGAATAGCGGGCAATAACAGCGTCTAAGTAAGCTTTGGCCGTCTCAAGAGTAGCAAAATGCGAGCGCTCAGAGACAGGGAGGGCGTGGCTAATGGCAACCTAAGCGACTGCATCGCGGGAGTCCCAGACCGCACGGGCAAGCGCAGCAGTAGAGAATGTCTCACGGTCAACAGAGGAGGGATCAGCAGGGAGGGGAGTAGGTGCGGGGGGGCGGGAGAGCAAGCCGTCGACATGGACGATCAGGGAGTGGCCATCCTGACGCTGACCTGTAAGGTGGCGGCGGAGATCGGAGAGCCAGGCAGCGAAGTCAACCGCATGGCCCTCGGCGTCCAGTCGGAGCACGAAGTCCGCCATCGTGCAGGGTCAGCGACTCAGCTCCACAGGAACACAGCTACAGCCCCCCTCCAGCACGGCAGCCACGAAACGCCTCAGCACGGGCGAGCAGAGGAGACGGAGCCCGAGGCGGCACGGCAGGACGAGCCGGGGCGAAGGGGTCAGGCAGGTGCGGTGGGGCCAGGCAGGCGCGGCGGGGCCAGGCAGGCGCGGCGGGGCCAGGCAGGCGCGGCAGGGCCAGGCAGGCGCGGCGGGGCCAGGCAGGCGCGGCGGGGCCAGGGAGGCGCGGCGGGGCCAGGCAGGCGCGGCGGGGCCAGGGAGGCGCGTCGGGGGCCAGGCAGGCGCGGCAGGGCCAGGCAGGTGCGGCGGGGCCAGGCAGGCGCGACGGGGCCAGGCAGGCGCGACAGGGCCAGGCAGGGCGCGACAGGGCCTGGCAGGCGCGGCGGGGCCAGGCAGGCGCGGCAGGGCCAGGGAGGCGCGGCGGGGCCAGGCAGGCGTAACGGGGCCAGGCAGGGCGCGACGGGGCTAGGCAGGGCGCGACGGGGCCAGGCGGGCGCGACGGAGCTAGGCAGGGCGCGACGGGGCCAAGCGGCGGGGCCAGGCAGGTGCGGCGGGGCCAGGCAGGCGCGACGGGGCCAGGCAGGCGTGACGGGGCCAGGCAGGGCGCGACGGGGCCAGGCAGGCGCGGCGGGGCCGGGCAAGCGCGGCAGGGCCAGGGAGGCGCGGCGGGGCCAGGCAGGCGTAACGGGGCCAGGCAGGGCGCGACGGGGCTAGGCAGGGCGCGACGGGGCCAGGCGGGCGCGACGGAGCCAGGCAGGGCGCGACGGGGCCAAGCGGGCGCGACAGGGCCAGGCAGGGCGCGACGGGGCTAGGCAGGGCGCGACGGGGCCAGGCGGGCGCGACGGGGCCAGGCAGGGCGCGACGGGGCCGAGCGGGCGCGACGGGGCCAAGCAGGGCGCGACGGGGCTAGGCAGGGCGCGACGGGGCCAGGCGGGCGCAACGGAGCCAGGCAGGGCGCGACGAGGCCGAGCGGGCGCGACGGGGTCAGGCAGGGCGCGACGGGGCCAGGCAGGGCGCGACGGGGCTAGGAGGCGCGACGGGGCCAAGGAGGGGCGCGACGGGGCTAGGGTGGCGCGACGGGGCTAGGGTGGCGCGACGTGGCCCAGGAGCGGGGGGGGGGGGGCGACGTGGCTAGGAGGCGCGACGGGGCTAGGAGGCGCGACGTGGCCTAGCTAGGGTACGGGCGGAAGCGGTAGGTGGGGGATGCTAACCTACGCGTGATACCATGTCAAAGTGAGAACGAATAATAACTAGAGGTGGAAACCTAGAACAAATACTAGTTGGTTGTACTCACTAGAAGCATACCTCAGTCTAGCCTATAACTTCTACATAGATAATATGTATAAGTTGACAGAGGCTCCTGACCAGGGCCTCAGATTGGTTTTAAGGTACCCTGATTGCTCAGGGTTCCCCCCCCATGTTTACCCTGATTTTTCAGGCCTCCCCAAAAAAACTCTGCTGAGTAATCAGGGTTACTTCAGAATTTCACGCCGATTTGGCGAAAATTGGGAGATCGACAAAACGACATTCGAGGAGGGCAGGGATGGGACAAAGTGGGGGGGGAGGGGTGGGGGGGGGGGGGGGGATGGAGGGAGGGAGGATTCCCGCAGGAATTATGCTGATGTTGAAGCCATCAATTTTTGTGGCGACACTTTCACGAAGTTGCGGCCAATCAAATTTCGCCGATCGATCCAATCGCGTAGCTGAGCAAGATTGCAGGGGCGGGAGGAGGAAATCTCGGCCTCACAAAGCCAACCCAACACACGCCCAATGTGTGCCTCACACATGGCGCAACACACGCTAGCTTTAAATTTGGCGAAGGGCCAAACCGTTCCCTCACAAATCCCCGAACATACGCCAGCCCTAAATTTGGCGAAGGGCCAAAAAGTCCCCTCACAAATCCCCCAGCACACTCTAGCCCTAAATTTGGTGAAGGGTCAAGTGCCCTCACACAAACCCCCAGCACACATCGAGCAGGGGAAACTTTCGGATATTATGGCAGGTCCCAGAATCACGCTGCTATAGGATTCACGGGTAGCTGCCTGTTAGGCAAAGGCTATAGGGCCTACTACAATTGCAACGTTGTACAAACAGAGTTAACTCATAAAAAAACCCTGAAATTTCAGGGTTGTGTCTCAAAAAAATCCTAGCGCATCAGGGTAGGTAAAAAAAAAACCTCTGAAAAAACCCTAAATCAGGGAAATTTGCTTGAAATATGAGGCCCTGCTCCTGACACAGGAGGATCATGGCCCCGTTGTTAGCGTACAGGACCGAGGCAGAGCTAGGTCGCTCACCTAAGTTGGTGAGCAAGAAGGTCAGCCAGCGGAGCTCCTGTGCCGCCATGACACCAACATAGATTCCAGCCTCACAGCTAGACTGGGCAACAGATGAGGAGCGTGTGGACCTCCACGAGATGGCACCTGAACCAAGGCTAAAGCGGTAGCCCTGGGAGGACCTGAGTGTCTGAGCGTCGTCTGCCCATGAAGCGTCTGTGTGCCCAGTAAGGACCACTGGCCTGCGTCCTCCCAGCACTAGCCCCATGCTCGATGTACTTGCAAGATAACGCAAAACCCTCTTAGCGGCCGACCAGTGCTGTGGTCGGTGTCTGCCTGTGGCCACAAAGCAAGCCAAGATGCTGAGAGGGTATGCGAGATCTCGACGAGTGCTAGTCATCAGGTACATGAGGCAGCCCACCAGCTCTGCGTAAGGACAATTGGGCTTTACAGACTCCTTAGGAACCGGAGTAAAGAGCTTGTGGTCTACATGCAGAAGTGTGGGCTGAGCAGAGGAGAACTGAAGATCGAACCTCTAAAGGACATGGCGCACCAAGTGTGACTGTGTGAGAGTGATGGTGCGCGCTGCTCTATCCCTTGAGATATGCAGGCCAAGGTAGCGGCACAGCTCTCCTACGTCAGTGCAGGTGTGTCTCCTCAGTAGGTCAGCCTTCACGGAGGCTAGTGCGTCCCTGTCTGTAGTAGCGAAGACCAGTTCGTCAACATAGACAAGGATGTAGAATGGGGTCTGGCCAGTACGAACGAAGAGGGAGGGGTCTGCAGACGACGGAAAGAACTGCAGGTCAGATAGCGTAGCACGCAGAGTGTCGCGCCACTCACGAGGCTCCTATCGCAGGCCGTAGACCGGGCGCCAGAGGAGCCACTGGGTCCCAGGAGGGAAGGTACCGGTGAAACCCTGTGGACGGCGCAAGTAGACCTGCTCGCCTTGGTTGCCCTGAAGAAACGCCGTGGAGAAGTCGAGGGAGTGTAGCTCGTTGTCACGCTGTGCTGCTACGTATAGCAGCGCCTGAAGAGTAGTCATCTTCAGGGTTGGGGCGAAGGTCTGAAAGATGTCCACACCCTCGCACTGTCTGAAGCCTCTAGCCACGTAGCACGCCTTCAACACAGGCGGCTCTCCAGGAGGCATATTCACCTTGAAGAGCTACCGGCCATTGAATATGTTCACCCCAGGTGGGGGAACTACGTCGACGTAGGTGCCGGTGGATCTCCAAGATGCCGTCTCCTACTCCATGGCAGCTATCCAGAGACTAGCAGCATGGCACAGAGATGGGAAGTGGCCTCATATAGGAAAGCCAACTCGTACTGCCTGTCCTCTAGGATGTCACTGCCAAGGGCAGGAGCACCCCCGACGGACGGAGGGAAGGCAGGGCCACAGACCAGATCTGTGGCGTAGTCAAGGCGGCGGGTAGAGGCGAAGTCAGCGATAGCAGCAACAAGAGCGTCAAGACTGGAGACAGGAACAGACGGGTCTGTACAAGAGGACGAGCGACACGAAAGTAGTCAGACAAAGGAGGCGGAGCGACAACGAGCGATGACCGAGGAGGCAAGGGAAGGAGGGGAGGACGAGACACGTGGGAACGGAGCAACATGGGGTGAGAGCGCTGGACAGGAGAGACAAGATGAGCACGAGAGGGACGGCGAGACCAGAAGTGGGACGGAGGCGTCGGGTTTGGAGATACAGGAGGAGTCACAGGAGGAGAACGAGGGGGGAAACGAGCCGGGGATGAGTCCGGCGGAGGAAAGACACGGCCGTAGATAGGCAAGGGAGGCGGCGGCGGGGGACGCGCAGGCGGGTGGTCAGGGGTGGGAAAGCCGAGCAGGCGAAGGGCGGACACCGCTGGCGACTGCTGCTGCTGCCACCCCTGAGACCGCCGGGACAAGCCACGATAGGAACCCCACGACTAGCACCCTCCTCAACGCCCGCACCCCCAGAGCCCACGGACGGCTGCTGCTGCTGCGGCGGCAGCGGGGGCTGCTTCTGCGGCTGCGACGACGACTACGGCTGCTGCTGCGGTGGCGACTGCGGTGGCTGTTGCGACGGCAGAGGAGGAGACACCGGGGGAGAAACAGGCGGCGAGAACTGTGCCGCGGGGCCACCAGAGTCAGCCGACTCCTCGAGCGGGACAACCGACGGGAGGGGAGTGACGTGGGACACCAGACGGAGCAGGATGGAGAGGGAGGGGAGCAGGGGCTACCGGGGGAGTGGGAACCAAAAACAGGGGTGGGGAAACTGGGAGACCTCCGTGGGGAAAGCGGTGGTAGAAGGAGACAGACTCGTCGAAAGTGGCGTCACGAGAGTGAAAGAAGCGGTGAGATGGCGGTTGGTAAAAGTGCCAGTTAGACGAGTCAAGAGGGAAACCGAGGAAGACACGGGGGACTGTGCGGGCAGTGCGCTTGTCCGTGCCAGAGGTACAAACGTGAGCAAGGCAGCCCCAGACATGGAACGCGGACACGTCACCAAGGAACCCGATCCAAAGAAGGGTCGGCGAAATATGCGGCCGCTGGGAGTGCGGCCACATGTTAAGCTGGTGAGCGGCGTAGCAAACAGTGAACGGCCACCGAAAATGGGGTGCACCGGCATGGATAATGGAGGTACGAGCCACCTCCATGACCAAACCGATGCGTCGCTCATCGACCCCATTATGCTGCGGGGAGTCCGGTAGGGTGTATGACGGGGTGATGCCCTCCGCACGACAGAACTGTCCAAGCCGACCGGAGGCAAACTCTCCGCCACGGCTGGAGTGGAGACACAACACAGGGAGACCGCGGTGGAGGCGCGCAGCTACGACCCACGGGATAAGAACGTGGCGGGGTGACCTAGGCGGTGGTGCCACAGAAGCAACGGGTGAGTGAGTGACCGACACGAGCAAGCTGCAGTGACCTGGGTAGACGCAGGACCCCGGGAGGACGTGCCCACCGGGGGGGAATCTGTCCAACGGGAATAGGCCAGACATCGGGTCCCAGGGGAACGTCGCAAGGGGGGCACCTGAGGCGGCCTCGGTACAGATAGCGTATCGCTCGTGACCAGGGAACATAGTGGTGACGCCGAGGTCGTGAAGACAGCCGACACCAACTAGGTTCCTGGAGAACGAAGGGATGTGCAGGCTTGTAAGAGAACCCGAGGGAACTGCTGGACAGGGAAGGGTGGTGTAGCTACGGGCAGCGATAGGACCGGAGGAGGGGTTAGCAAGTGCGACAGCAGCAGGTGCGGCAAGCGGAGTCAGCGTGGCGTGGTCGCGGAAGAAGCAGGCAGATGCACCAGAGTCAAGCGAAAAGGACAGCGAAGCGGAAGCTGCAGCCAAAGGAGCTGCGAGCGTGGAGCCTAGACTAGACAAGGCAGAAGGCCGTACGCCTGACGCAGCGGGGGAGTCTGTACTACACACATGTACCACACCTAACCTAGGTAACATAGGGTAATAAGATCCGGGCACAGTAGAAACATCAGCATATAGAGAATGCAAGGCAAAACATATCTGATCCAATCTAACTCAAAGACAGGCACACTCTGGCACAGCGGACTGGCCCAGTCAGGGAGGTCCGGTGCCGGGCCAAAGCGGCGAAGAAAGAGATCGTCAAGGCGGCGGAAACAGCGGGCGGTCGGGTGCAGGCGACGACACACAGTGCCGCGGAGGGGGCCGGTCTGTAGCTGGTACTAGCAGCCCCCAGTACCGATGCTGCCGGCCGACGCCGAGCTGTGAGAGCCGCCACCGCGGCCACCACCGCTAGAGGCACCTTGCCACCCCAGCGGAAGGCAGGCCCACGATTGCTGCTGCTGCTGCTGCGACGGCTGCTGCTGCTGCTGCTGCTTCTGGGCACCAGCCCCCGTCCCCTCGTCGGACCCACTATCCCCGCCGCCACCACCACCACCTCCACCACCCCCACCACCCCCGCCACCACGCCCCCCTTTGGGACCCTGATGGCCCCGAGGCTGGCGCGGCTGCGTGGAGGCCGTAGCTGCGGTCTCAGCGGCAGGGGCTGTCGCGACAACATTGGCTGAAACGTCAGCGTACGTGCACTGGGAGGGCGCACAGCAGAAGCCCAGGCATCAGCACCTATAGCAACCATAGGAGGAGGACACGGAGGACTAGCAGCAGCAGCAGCAGCAGCAGCAGCAGCAACCACGTCATCAGCAGCACTCCCAGCATCAGCAGTAACAGTTGGGCATGTGTCGCAGGGACACGTGGCACCAGCTTATTTGCTGGTTCTGGGAAGCATTCTTGTGCCGTCATTGCCAGGCCAGATCTCCCCTTCAGAAGCACCCAATCGGCTCAGCCACGTCAGCAGCATGCACCATCTTACACCTCACTTGCATGGCCATATCAGCAATGCAGATCAATCGACACTCCAGCAAATACTGCAGCAGCAGCAGCAGCAGCAGCAGCACCAACAACAGGAGTACCACCAACAGCAGCAGCAGCAGCAGCAGCAGGTACGAGTTCCAGATTGGCAGAGCAGCCAGGTGGGGGCTTTCGATCCCTTCTTGCTACACCAAATGCAAGCATACCAACAGTTGAGTCAGCAGCAATCACAGCAACATAATCTGCAGCAGCAACAGCACCACCAGCAGCAGCAGTTACAGTCATATCAGCTGCAATCACAACAGCTGCAGCCACAACAGTTGCGGCATCAACATCCCCAACAACAGACATCCCAGAGACAGCCCCAGCCATTTGAGATACAACCCCTGCTACATCAACAACAATCGCAGCAGCAGCAGGAGCATATGCAACCACCCGCAGAGCAAAACCGGAACCAGAACCAAGGAATCCATCCTGCAACCAACAGTGTTGCCCAGTTGTTCTCACCAATTGCTTCTCCTCACACTGCCGCTCTCCTTTCCACTAACCCTTCTCCGCCGCAACAACCCACGGGGTCCCCTCCACTCCCTTCCTCCTTGGTTCGGCCCATTGCCCGCTCTTTCAAGAGACCTACATGAGGTAGCGAGGGTGGGTGGCATGGGTCATCGGTGGACTTACTGCCTCTTGGTCGTATCTTTCGGGTGTCACGCAACGGCTTGTTGCAGACACTCAAAGGTGAAGGGGAAAACATGGAATTGAAAGACAAGGGAGAGGCAAAATACTGGAAGGGAAAGTGGGCAAGGTGAAGGAGCGGGGAAGGGGAGGGATGTAAGGTGCCTGTTCTAGAGCCTTATTACGGTACACTTGGGAGGGAGGTAAGGTGTCTGTTCTAGAGCTGTATTACGGTACACTGGTTTACCCTTGCCCCTTCATTCCTAGGTGTTGTATAGAATTCATTCTAGTAAGCATAAGAGCGTAATATATACTTTGAATGTGTTGAAGAGAAAACAATGCACATATTATGCTCCACATAGTCTCGTCATTGTTCATAAGTGGAGAAGAAAGGTAATGGACAAGACGGATGATGAACTTGCTGTGACAGGGCTCTTAGAGTAGCGTAATGTAGTAGAAAGTAGAGTACATGGTGGTTTTGACCTAATATGTTGTACTCGCTAAGGCATAACCCTATCTAGTCTACAGCAACAAATACAAATATGTTTGACACACCCCCTAGATTGGAGAAGCGTAAGTGCCTGGCAAGAGACAAGCAACTACTAGTCCCACCAAGAGTCCGAAGACCAATCAACAAGAGTACAAATTTGACAAGAGCAAGCCAGGGCGGCACTACTAGTCCGACCACTGGAACAGCAGCCACAAGGCCAGTCAAGAAGGAATGATATAAGAGCAGTACACAATCAAGTTCCTAGCAAGTGAGGAGCTATAGGAACTAGACCAAGCTGCAAACAGTGCCGCTGATGATCTTTAGGCGCAAGCGCCTTTGTAAAATTATCAGCTCTGTTGGCACTGGAGGCCAAGTGAAATATGCACGATAGGTGGCGATGCCGTAGCTCGCGCAGAAGGAAGTACCGCAGCTGGATGTGCTTGCTCTGCCCTCGAGTCGAGGCTCCTGACCAGGGCCTCAGATTGGTTTTAAGGTACCTTGATTGCTCAGGGTTCCCCCCCCATGTTTACCCTGATTTTTCAGGCCTCCCCAAAAAAACTCTGCTGAGTAATCAGGGTTACTTCAGAATTTCACGCCGATTTGGCGAAAATTGGGAGATCGACAAAACGACATTCGAGGAGGGCAGGGATGGGACAAAGTGGGGGGGGGGGGGGGGGGGGGGGGGGGGGGAGATGGAGGGAGGGAGGATTCCCGCAGGAATTATGCTGATGTTGAAGCCATCAATTTTTGTGGCGACACTTTCACGAAGCTGCGGCCAATCAAATTTCGCCGATCGATCCAATCGCGTAGCTGAGCAAGATTGCAGGGGCGGGAGGAGGAAATCTCGGCCTCACAAAGCCAACCCAACACACGCCCAATGTGTGCCTCACACATGGCGCAACACACGCTAGCTTTAAATTTGGCGAAGGGCCAAACCGTTCCCTCACAAATCCCCGAACATACGCCAGCCCTAAATTTGGCGAAGGGCCAAAAAGTCCCCTCACAAATCCCCCAGCACACTCTAGCCCTAAATTTGGTGAAGGGTCAAGTGCCCTCACACAAACCCCCAGCACACATCGAGCAGGGGAAACTTTCGGATATTATGGCAGGTCCCAGAATCACGCTGCTATAGGATTCACGGGTAGCTGCCTGTTAGGCAAAGGCTATAGGGCCTACTACAATTGCAACGCTATACAAACAGAGTTAACTCATAAAAAAACCCTGAAATTTCAGGGTTGTGTCTCAAAAAAATCCTAGCGCATCATGGTAGGTAAAAAAAAAACCTCTGAAAAAACCCTAAATCAGGGAAATTTGCTTGAAATATGAGGCCCTGCTCCTGACACAGGAGGATCATGGCCCCGTTGTTAGCGTACAGGACCGAGGCAGAGCTAGGTCGCTCACCTAAGTTGGTGAGCAAGAAGGTCAGCCAGCGGAGCTCCTGTGCCGCCATGACACCAACATAGATTCCAGCCTCACAGCTAGACTGGGCAACAGATGAGGAGCGTGTGGACCTCCACGAGATGGCACCTGAACCAAGGCTAAAGCAGTAGCCCTGGGAGGACCTGAGTGTCTGAGCGTCGTCTGCCCATGAAGCGTCTGTGTGCCCAGTAAGGACCACTGGCCTGCGTCCTCCCAGCACTAGCCCCATGCTCGATGTACTTGCAAGATAACGCAAAACCCTCTTAGCGGCCGACCAGTGCTGTGGTCGGTGTCTGCCTGTGGCCACAAAGCGAGCCAAGATGCTGAGAGGGTATGCGAGATCTCGACGAGTGCTAGTCATCAGGTACATGAGGCAGCCCACCAGCTCTGCGTAAGGACAATTGGGCTCTACAGACTCCTTAGGAACCGGAGTAAAGAGCTTGTGGTCTACATGCAGAGGTGTGGGCTGAGCAGAGGAGAACTGAAGACCGAACCTCTAAAGGACATGGCGCACCAAGTGTGACTGTGTGAGAGTGATGGTGCGCGCTGCTCTATCCCTTGAGATATGCAGGCCAAGGTAGCGGCGCAGCTCTCCTACGTCAGTGCAGGTGTGTCTCCTCAGTAGGTCAGCCTTCACGGAGACTAGTGCGTCCCTGTCTGTAGTAGCGAAGACCAGTTCGTCAACATAGACAAGGATGTAGAATGGGGTCTGGCCAGTACGAACGAAGAGGGAGGGGTCTGCAGACGACGGAAAGAACTGCAGGTCAGATAGCGTAGCACGCAGAGTGTCGCGCCACTCACGAGGCTCCTATCGCAGGCCGTAGACCGGGCGCCGGAGGAGCCACTGGGTCCCAGGAGGGAAGGTACCGGTGAAACCCTGTGGACGGCGCAAGTAGACCTGCTCGCCTTGGCTGCCCTGAAGAAACGCCGTGGAGAAGTCGAGGGAGTGTAGCTCGTTGTCACGCTGTGCTGCTACGTATAGCAGCGCCTGAAGAGTAGTCATCTTCGGGGTTGGGGCGAAGGTCTGAAAGATGTCCACACCCTCGCACTGTCTGAAGCCTCTAGCCACGTAGCACGCCTTCAACACAGGCGGCTCTCCAGGAGGCATATTCACCTTGAAGAGCTACCGGCCATTGAATATGTTCACCCCAGGTGGGGGAACTACGTCGACGTAGGTGCCGGTGGATCTCCAAGATGCCGTCTCCTACTCCATGGCAGCTATCCAAAGACTAGCAGCATGGCACAGAGATGGGAAGTGGCCTCATATAGGAAAGCCAACTCGTACTGCCTGTCCTCTAGGATGTCACTGCCAAGGGCAGGAGCACCCCCGACGGACGGAGGGAAGGCAGGGCCACAGACCAGATCTGTGGCGTAGTCAAGGCAGCGGGTAGAGGCGAAGTCAGCGATAGCAGTAACAAGAGCGTCAAGACTGGAGACAGGAACAGACGGGTCTGTACAAGAGGACGAGCGACACGAAAGTAGTCAGACAAAGGAGGCGGAGCAACAACGAGCGATGACCGAGGAGGCGAGGGAAGGAGGGGAGGACGAGACACGTGGGAACGGAGCAACATGGGGTGAGAGCGCTGGACAGGAGAGACAAGATGAGCACGAGAGGGACGGCGAGACCAGAAGTGGGACGGAGGCGTCGGGTTTGGAGATACAGGAGGAGTCACAGGAGGAGAACGAGGGGGGAAACGAGCCGGGGATGAGTCCGGCGGAGGAAAGACACGGCCGTAGATAGGCAAGGGAGGCGGCGGCGGGGGACGCGCAGGCGGGTGGTCAGGGGTGGGAAAGCCGAGCAGGCGAAGGGCGGACACCGCTGGCGACTGCTGCTGCTGCCACCCCCGAGACCGCCGGGACAAGCCACGATAGGAACCCCACGACTAGCACCCTCCTCAACGCCCGCACCCCCAGAGCCCACGGACGGCTGCTGCTGCTGCGGCGGCAGCGGGGGCTGCTTCTGCGGCTGCGACGACGGCTACGGCTGCTGCTGCGGTGGCGACTGCGGTGGCTGTTGCGACGGCAGAGGAGGAGACACCGGGGGAGAAACAGGCGGCGAGAACTGTGCCGCGGGGCCACCAGAGTCAGCCGACTCCTCGAGCGGGACAACCGACGGGAGGGGAGTGACGTGGGACACCAGACGGAGCAGGATGGAGAGGGAGGGGAGCAGGGGCTACCGGGGGAGTGGGAACCAAAAACAGGGGTGGGGAAACTGGGAGACCTCCGTGGGGAAAGCGGTGGTAGAAGGAGACAGACTCGTCGAAAGTGGCGTCACGAGAGTGAAAGAAGCGGTGAGATGGCGGTTGGTAAAAGTGCCAGTTAGACGAGTCAAGAGGGAAACCGAGGAAGACACGGGGGACTGTGCGGGCAGTGCGCTTGTCCGTGCCAGAGGTACAAACGTGAGCAAGGCAGCCCCAGACATGGAACGCGGACACGTCACCAAGGAACCCGATCCAAAGAAGGGTCGGCGAAATCTGCGGCCGCTGGGAGTGCGGCCACATGTTAAGCTGGTGAGCGGCGTAGCAAACAGTGAACGGCCACCGAAAATGGGGTGCACCGGCATGGATAATGGAGGTACGAGCCACCTCCATGACCAAACCGATGCGTCGCTCATCGACCCCATTATGCTGCGGGGAGTCCGGTAAGGTGTATGACGGGGTGATGCCCTCCGCACGACAGAACTGTCCAAGCCGACCGGAGGCAAACTCTCCGCCACGGCTGGAGTGGAGACACAACACAGGGAGACCGCGGTGGAGGCGCGCAGCTACGACCCACGTGATAAGAACGTGGCGGGGTGACCTAGGCGGTGGTGCCACAGAAGCAACGGGTGAGTGAGTGACCGACACGAGCAAGCTGCAGTGACCTGGGTAGACGCAGGACCCGGGGAGGACGTGCCCACCGGGGGGGAATCTGTCCAACGGGAATAGGCCAGACATCGGGTCCCAGGGGAACGTCGCAAGGGGGGCACCTGAGGCGGCCTCGGTACAGATAGCGTATCGCTCGTGACCAGGGAACATAGTGGTGACGCCGAGGTCGTGAAGACAGCCGACACCAACTAGGTTCCTGGAGAACGAAGGGATGTGCAGGCTTGTAAGAGAACCCGAGGGAACTGCTGGACAGGGAAGGGTGGTGTAGCTACGGGCAGCGATAGGACCGGAGGAGGGGTTAGCAAGTGCGACAGCAGCAGGCGCGGCAAGCGGAGTCAGCGTGGCGTGGTCGCGGAAGAAGCAGGCAGATGCACCAGAGTCAAGCGAAAAGGACAGCGAAGCGGAAGCTGCAGCCAAAGGAGCTGCGAGCGTGGAGCCTAGACTAGATAAGGCAGAAGGCCGTACGCCTGACACAGCGGGGGAGTCTGTACTATACACATGTACCACACCTAACCTAGGTAACATAGGGTAATAAGATCCGGGCACAGTAAAAACATCAGCATATAGAGAATGCAAGGCAAAACAGATCTGATCCAATCTAACTCAAAGACAGGCACACTCTGGCACAGCGGACTGGCCCAGTCAGGGAGGTCCGGTGCCGGGTCAAAGCGGCGAAGAAAGAGATCGTCAAGGCGGCGGAAACAGCGGGCGGTCGGGTGCAGGCGACGACACACAGTGCCGCGGAGGCGGCCGGTCAGTAGCTGGTACTAGCAGCCCCCAGTACCGATGCTGCCGGCCGACGCCGAGCTGTGAGAGCCGCCACCGCGGCCACCACCGCTAGAGGCACCTTGCCACCCCAGCGGAAGGCAGGCCCACGATTGCTGCTGCTGCTGCTGCGACGGCTGCTGCTGCTGCTGCTGCTTCTGGGCACCAGCCCCCGTCCCCTCGTCGGACCCACTATCCCCGCCGCCACCACCACCACCTCCACCACCCCCACCACCCCCGCCACCACGCCCCCGTTTGGGACCCTGATGGCCTCGAGGCTGGCGCGGCTGCGTGGAGGCCGTAGCTGCGGTCTCAGCGGCAGGGGCTGTCGCGACGACATTGGCTGAAACGTCAGCGTACGTGCACTGGGAGGGCGCACAGCCCTGAAATATAGGGACTGCCGTTGTACCGCTTAACTGAGTGATAGTGCCCTGGCAAGTCTCTATCTCAGACAGCGCGGTGATAAAGGCGGTAAGGGTGAGGTCACCTGGGTGCTAACTAAGGAAGTGGTCGCGGATAGTGGCTAAGCGGTCCGGAAGGCGCATAGCAATGAGGTACAGGGTAGCGCATAACGGCGGGGGGAAGACATTGAGCTGGGCCTCAGTGCTAGTGGCGCGGTAGTTAGCCTCTAGTGCACGGAGGTGAGTGGCTAGGTCAGCTAGAGTGGGGAAGGCGGCGAGATCAGGGAACAACATGGGGAGGATCAGGCGGCAAGCAGAGGTGGAGGCGAGCGTGGAGTAGTGAGCAACTACGGCATCTAAGAAGTCCTTGGCGTTCGTGACAATAGTGAAGCGCGGACGCTCAGACAGGGGAAGAGCATGACTTATGGCAAGCTGCGCCACGGCATCATGGGAATCCCAGACAGCGCGAGCGATTGAGCAGCAGAAAAGGCCTCACGCTGAGCAGTGGTGGGGTCAGCAGGAAGGGGATCAGGCGCGGGGGGGTGGGGAAGCAAGCCATTGACTTGCACAGCCAAGGAGTGCCCATCCTGGCGCTGACCTGTGAGATGACGGCATAGATCAACAAGCCAGGCTGCGATGTCAAGTGCGTGCCCCTTCGCATCCAGGCGGAGTACAGAGTCCGCCATCTTTCAACCTCAGTGACCCGAGTCCATGGCAGCACGGCGGCACAATGACACAGCGACACAGGGACACAGCGGCACAGCTACACAGCGGCACAATGACTCAGCGGCATGGCGGCACGGCTCCACGACGGCCTGGCTCCAGGGCAGAACGGACGGCGGCCATGACCGAGGCTTGTGGGGCGCGCAGACCGGTGGGAGCGCGGAAGGCCGAGCGGGGCTAACAGGGCCAACGGCGCGTAGAAGGACCGGCCAAGGCGCAGGGGGCCAGCAGGGGCGCGAGGAGGCTGGCGGGGCGTGAGGAGCTAGCGGAGCGCGACGGGCAGGCGGGGCGCGAAAGGGCCAGTGGAGCGCGATGGGCCGGTGGTGCGCGAAGGCCTGGCGGGGCGCGCAAGAGGGCCCGCAGGGTGCGAAGAACCAGCGGGGCGCAAGGGCCGGGCGGGGCGCGCAAGGGACCAGCGGGGCGCGAGGGGCCGGCGGGGCGCGATGGACTAGCGGGGCTTGAGGGCCGGGTGGGGCGCGTAAGGGACCAGTGGGGCACGAGGGCCGGGCGGGGCGTGCAAGGGACCAGGGGGGCGCGAGGGGCCAGCGAGGCGCGAAGGACCAGTGGGGCTCGAGGGTGGGGCGGGGCGCGGAAGGGACCAGCGGGGCACGAGGGGGCGGCGGGGAGCGAGGGTCTAGTGGGGCGCGTAAGGGACCAGCAGGGCACGAGGGGCCGGTGGGGCACGTAAGGGACCAGCAGGGCGCGAGGGACTAGCTGGGCGCGAACGGGGCGCTGGCGGGGCGCTGAGGGCTAGCAGGGCGCTGAGGGCTAGCGGGGCATGCTAAGGCCAGCGGGGCGCTAAACGGGAGCGGCGGGGCACTAGGCTAGGATGAGGGCGGAAGCGGGTGGGCGGACCTAACCTACTATGATACCATCTTAGAGTAGCGTAATGTAGTAGAAAGTAGAGTACATGGTGGTTTTGACCTAATATGTTGTACTCGCTAAGGCATGACCCTGTCTAGTCTACAACAATATATACATATATGTTTGACAAGGGCTTCCCCTTCAAATCCCACTTGAGAGTCCACCATATTTCCCCACATGCCTATAAAACAGTGCCCTCTAATTAACGAAGTGTGCCAAGAAATACCTCATTGTCATTGTCTTGTGTGGCAACCTCATTTCACTCAAAACATTAAGAAGAACAGTAACTTTCATAATCCACTTTTAGTGTGAAAGTTGTTGGAAATGACAAAATGACTTAAGGCATTTCAGGAGTCTTGCGTGGCTGTAAATAATACGTGAAGAACACAACATCGAGGACTACCGAGTCAAAGCCTACTACAGTGTCTCACGAAGGTTACAAAAGGGCAATGGTCGCTGACCATTGACCGTGCAACCTAACAGTCAGCAGTACAAGAGTCGAAGTCAGCGCGACAGCAAGGACAAATAACCGTCCCGGTATTACAGCACCGGTGGTTACCCGAGTCGCCCTTATTGAGTCGTAAAGGGAATGTACCCCTCGAAGTGCATAATTGGTTAGACTCTTCATATTCTCTTATATTATTAGATAAAACTTGTATCCCTTTACTATAATCAATAACTTGTTCTCACACACCAGTACAAGAACGCACTCGGACTTCCGCTGTGCTATCACGCACTCTGTTATAACGACTTAGTTCTTCTACAAAGATCCTAGGGCTATTCTCAGCCTAGCATGGTATGACAATGAGAGCTAGTCAGAAGCTACATATCTGTTACAAACTCCCACAGTTGAGTTTCTAACTTGGATACAGAATCACTCGCAACAATATCAGCTTTATTAAATCAAAACGCAAGACATGTCACCTTCCAAGGGGAGAGGATCCTCTACTGGATCTCCCAACTATGAGTCATCTGCACCTCCAGTCTCTGACCTACAGACCGAGACATGCGCTATTCAAGGCACTACGCAAAGCGCAACTCAAGGCGCAACTACAGGAGCTTCCGCGCATCCAGCGGCCTCTTTCTCGGGCATCGACCCGGCCTTCGTGGAGAAGTTCTTCTCCTTCATGTTGCACAACGAGCAACCTTCAACACCTCAATAGGCACACAGCAACAACGTCAGTGGCGTAGTACCAATGAGCCTCGATGTCTCATCGTACGCAAGAGGCAACCAGCCGACGCAATATCAATCTTACCAGCCCACCTAGCTGCTTCACCTTCTTGCCAACTCCCGTGCTAGCAATGGACTCATAAGCAAGCGACAAACCAGCAGACATCATCACAATGGAGCAACAATTCCACAATATACTCAAGTTGCAAACATAATTTCTTTCAAGTGCAAGGACTTCTTTACCTGGAGCTTCGAGTTCGAGTTGCTGATGGACGGCGCGCAAATCCTTAGTTACTTTACCGGCTCCTAGCCATTCCCTGTATGTGGGAATATTCAAGAAAAGAAGATTTACACGTATCAGACACTATTGGCATTCACCATCCTTCTGCGCAACTTGACAACGACAGAGCAACAAAGCATCCGAACATATCGCAACTTTGGCAACTTGGCTGAGCTCGCTTACTACCACCTGAAGAGCGTCTACCAAGCCTTCGACAGCATGGCTCAAAGCCGACTGATGGCGCAACTTACAACGATTCGAATTCAAGCAGGAGAGAAAGCGATGGCTTACATCAGTTGTGCAGAGGACTACGCGGCAGACTCTTACGGAGTGGCGGACATCAGAAGGTTCCTTTATCACGATTGTCCTTGTTGGTCTCGGTCCTCAGTGGCGTACGACGCGCTCCCTCCTACGGGCTTACGTGAAAATATCTGAGATGCACCTATGCCCATAACTCCACACCGAGCGGCAGGACATGGACCTGTACGAAGAACGCCACGCCAAGAAACCAAGTCACTCACCTCCGTACTGTCACTTCGCGCTTCAACTGTCCAACGCAGCAGCAGTGCCTAGAGCAGCAACAGCCGCAGCCCCAACAGTACCAGTCCCGAGAACCTCGTCTATCCATGAGTCATGTCGCTTCTCGACGAACCACCAGTTGAAGAACTGCCGCCGACAGCAGCCGCGCAACTTAAGGTGCACCCTCGCGAGCAGCACCAGAGTGCCACGACCGTCTCTGCCTTCTATGCCAACTCGGATCTGTACCGACGATCTGTCGGGCGCAAAGCAAGTGAAGAGACCTGGCATCAACGACTGGGACATCCAGGGAACTCGAGACTCTTCGAAACTATTCGAGCAGGAGTCTTGGACAACGACGCCCTCTTACTTCTTGACGGACGCGAACTACGCAGGCCAAGACATACCTGCTTATTCTGCCCCAAAGCAGATCTTCGTCGACAACCGTTCCCGTCGCATCACAATCCCAGCACACCTGAGTATACTCCGCTCGAGAAGGTATACTGTGGCATACTGTATATCCCGCGCGAAGTCGGCCGAGCGGACCTCAACTACATCATCACCTTTGTATACACCACCACACATACACCTGTCACCTCAATCTGCCACCCCGCGACCTCGCCTTTACCTTCGTCGCATGGCTTGCTGCAGCAGAGAGAGAAGGGGACGCCAAACTGAAAAGTTTTCAAACAGACGGGGCCATGGAATACCAGTCACAATGCTTCAGGGCCTACTGTATCTCGCAGAGAGGGGAATAAAGAGGCTCGTCACCCTCCCCTACGCTCAACCACAGAATGGTCTAGCAGAAAGGATGAACATGACTCTCTAGAACACCATGCGGAAACTGCTGACTGGTATGCGCCTGCCTAAGTCATAGTGGCCGGAGGTGATGAATCATGCTGTAATGCTGCAGAATCTTTTGTCGTCTAGCTCCCTACCAAACAACGCATCACCGCATCTGCTGTGGACAGGGAAGCATGGCAGCACAAAACTTTTACGAGCTTTTGGCTGCATGGTAGAGTACCGACCGCACACTGCACGGGCTGGACGATTTTCGCAGCGTGCACGATGGGGACTACACCTTGGGGTGGAAAAGCATTACAAGGCATGGACAAATTTCGACATCGAAGATAAGGAAACATTACCTGCACATGACGTGATCTTTTATGAAAACCCCACCCTCAACCACTACCTTGACAACATCGCCACCAATCAGGACCCGTCTGGTGGTTGTGCTGGTGCACGCGTGTTTGCCTTGACAGAATAAAGAAGCTGACCTAGATAAATAGACTATTCCAAATGCATCTGCAACTGTTGGACCTCTGCCCTACTGCTCAGTCGACATCCCAATGGATGACGGCAATCCTCGCGAAATTGCGAACGCTGAAGCGTACTACCATTTCGTTGACAATGGTTATGTTACCCTATACAGCGTCGACACCAATGTTTCGGACCGAGTAGGCCCTGGGCTCGTACTTGATCCAGAAGCGGGTTATGTTTCAGCCTATCCAAAGGATCCCACCATCCCCCGCTACTCAGAAACTATCCTGCTGATTCGGGGACTCGTAGGAGTAGTGCATCCACCATCTCCAAAGCCGCAAATTGAGAAGCCAAAGATAGTCATGCAAGCCCTGGAGGGACCACACAGGGAAAATAGAGGGAAGAAATGGATCTAGCGTTAGCAGCACTACATGATAGAAACACTTGGAAGCTAATTCCCATCTCTCAAACGACGCGAAAAACCATTTCTTTAAGACAAATGCAGACGGGACAATCGAGCGCTTCAAGGCTCGCCGGGTCTTACGCGGCTTCGACCAGTAGCACGGACGCGACTACACTGCAACCTTCACCCCCGTCAGTCGCCACACGTCCCTGCGAATCCTGCTCACCGTCGCCGCCACCCATAAGCTCCGCCTATGCCAAATCGATGTCGCCACAGCCTTCCTCTACGCCCCGGTCGACACTGATATTTTCGTTGAATAGCCACACGTGTACGTCGACGACCCCATGCTGGTGTGGCAGCTCATCAAATCTCTTTACGGGATCAAACATGCTTTACGCCAGTGGTAGCAGTATCTATACCGCTTCTCACCACCATGGGCTTCGCCCAGCTGCCCCATGACCAGGGCATGTATCGGCTCTCCCGCGACAACGATTACGTGCTCCTCATTGTCCATGTTGACAATCTCCTCTACGTCAGCTCCAATACCTCCATCACCGTCTGGTTCAAAGGAGAGCTGGAACTCCAGCTAACTCTCATGGTGTCGCCTATCGTGACGCAGTACTTGGGCCTCAACATCACCGACGGCCCCGACACCATTCACCTCTCGGCTTCAAAATATGCCGCGAATATCGCGTGGCGGTTTGATCTCTCTCTGCTGCCCATCACCACTCCACACCTCTACGTGCCGCCGGCTCTCACGCCGTCTTCCTCGCTACTCGCCTCGGCCGGCATCTAAGAATATCGGCAGAAGCTGACCTGTTTGCTCTTCGCTGCCATCACATGCCGCCCCGATCTCTCCCACGCCATTAGTCAGCTCGCCACGTACCTTAAGCTACCTAAAGGGGGGAATATGCAAGATCTTGATTGCGCGCTACTCTACATCATTTCGACCCCAACGATCAAC
The DNA here is from genome assembly GCA_027943415.1 of Closterium sp. NIES-67. Taxonomy (NCBI): domain Eukaryota; kingdom Viridiplantae; phylum Streptophyta; class Zygnematophyceae; order Desmidiales; family Closteriaceae; genus Closterium; species Closterium sp. NIES-67. The sequence continues at coordinate 35,429 of BQMB01000052.1, forward strand.
CTCACCTATCATAAGAACGCTACCATTAAGACAGATCTCATCGGCTATGTCGACGCCGATCATGCCGGCGCCAAAGACAACACGCGCTCCCGCACCGGCTACGTCTACCGCTTGTGGCCTATCGGCACTATTTCTCGGGCACTCCAGAAAGCAAGAAGTAATCGCCCTCTCATCTATTGAAGCTGAATATATCGCCCTCTGCACAGCTACAAAGGAAGGACTTTACCTGCCTGAGCTGCATGAGGAAGTGAAGATCGCCGAGTTACCGACGAGCTTCTCCCTCTTCTGCGACAACCAATCAGCAATCAGGATCGCCAACAAAAATGGTTTCGCAAACAGGACAAAGCACATCTCGCTTTGCTACTTCTTTGTTAAAGACAAGATTGAGCAGGGACGTCTCCAATTGGCTTATTGCCCCACTACCAAAATGGCAGCCGATTACTTGACCAAGAAGCTGACGAAGTCGAAGGTCTAGTACCGCATTCTGCAACACATCAGCAACTTTGACCACATCGACACCCTTCATATTCTCTTGCATTATTATATAAACCTTGTATCCCTTAGCTATTATCAATCACTTGTTCTTGCACACCAGTACAAGGGTTCACTCAGACTTCCACTGTGCTATCAAGCACTCTGTTACAAAGACTAAGTTCTTTTTGCAAAGATCCTAGGGCTATTCTCAGCCTGTAAGGAATTTTATTCCTTACCAGGTTGTACTGCAATCGCGTACACCCGAAATCTCGGAAGACCAGGCTCAATCAGATTCCGACACAACCCCGAGGCGGGCTCGCGCCGCCTCCACCCCTTTCGACCGCGCCTGTACCCAACCTAGCCCTCCGAGCTCGTCGCCTAGCTAGAGCTCTCACTATATAGTGCCAGGCTCCCATTCTTGTACTCGTCATTATTATTCCGCGCACTCTCAGCTATTATTCATAACATCTGGTATCAGAGATACTTTCCTGATTCACCCCGCTTTCTCAGGGTGGTTTATTTCCAAGGCGTGGTTAACCCCGCGGGGCTGCAAAGCGGTTGTCCGTGAGCTAGAGTTATTAGTTCACACAACTACGATAGCGTTTGCGCCCCCTGCGGTTCCTTACCACGGCCCTTCCCCTGCCCGGTAGGCGAAACATTCGCATCATGACTCAGGCCCAGCTAGACGAGGTCATGGCTCAGATGTAGATGATGGAAGCCCAGATGGCGAGTTTGAACAGTGAATTCGTGAGACTTCGGACCGAGAACACTTAGCTTTGCCAGACGTGTGGTGAAGCGCATCAGGATTCGCCCGGGGTTGCAGAGAACGATGTCAAACCAGAAGCCAATGATGCAGCAAGCGAGACCGTCCTTGTCGAGCTCACACGAGAACTGGAGCAAGAAGACGTGCACACTGTGACAGTCACGAAGATTAAGCTGAAGCCGGCCACGCTGCATTTTGACATTTAGTATGAGTTGGAGCCAGGGCTCTCGCTAAGAGATTTTAGTACTCTGTTTCTCTCGGAATCACATCACTTCGGGTCAGAGATTCGACAGCCTAGATCAATACGCTTCAGAACATGTGCTGACGTGTACTTACCTTAGCTGACAATGACTTTGTATCACAGAGCCCGACACTTTCTACGAATCATCCTACAGGCTAGGAAGGCTCTTACTACCTGGGATAAAAACGGGGTAAATGTCGAGGCCAACCCATGTTTGGCAGAGTACCTGCTCTACCAACTCTGTTGGCAACAATGAGATTTTTCCCGAACCCCGTTCTCACCAGTGCTGTTTTGGTGTGGACTTCGACAAATATTTAGGGAAGGAGTGAGATGGGTGCGGGAGAGATGTCTCCGGCAGTGAGGAACTTAGAATCGTTGATCCATCTCAACCGTTCGAAGTCTTGACGGCCGCTAGCGATTTTGCCATCGGTGCGGTACTATTACAGGATTTCAGCGACGGACTCCAACCAATCGCGTACGAGTCCAAAAAGTTGCAGGCAGCCGAGCGCAACTACCCCGTCCACGACAAAGAAATGCTCGCCATCATACACACGTTCAAGGTGTGGCGCTGCTACCTGATGGGAGCCGACGTGACAGTACGGACAAACCATAAATCTCTATAATATACCTCCGCGCGTAGCCGAACCTCAACCCACGACAGATTCGCTGGCTGGATTTCCTCAAGAGCAACTTCCACTGTACCATCACGTACAAACGTGGAGTAAATAACATCGCCGGCGCATTGACATGACCATCCGCCCACCTCGCATCCGTCATCATTGCACAATCCAACCCACTCCTCACTGGACTATTTACCCATGGCTACAGCACCGACCCCTTTTTCACTCGCAACCTCCACCGGCAAGCGACCACGGCCAAGGAAATATATTTCATAAAAGCCGGCACTAACTGCATCTGGGTCCCTGCCTACCGACTCCTCCGCGAATTATTGATTCAAGAAGTCCATGATTCTAACCTCTCCAGTCGTTTCGGGGTTGATAAAACCCAGAATTTACTTCACAATTTTTATTACTGGCCTGATTCGGCGTCTGATGTGTAAAGATACGCCCAACCTGCCAGCGCATGAAGTCCTCCCGATAGCGGCCAACTGGACTGCTGCAACCGCTCGAGCCACCCCATAAGCCGTGGCAGCACGTAACCCCGAGGCTGGCTGGTGCTGCCTCCGCCCCTTTCGACCGCGCCTGTACCCAACCTAGCCCTCCGAGCTCGTCGCCTAGCTAGAGCTCTCGCTATATAGTGCTGCTAGGCTCCCACTCTTGTACTCGTCATTATTATTCCGCGTACTCTCAGGTACTATACATAACACAACCCAACAAAAGTGACCAAGAAAGTTATCCTGCCAATCAGAGCGCTGCTTAGGGCTTAGGGAAGGAGCTCTGCTCTTCACTGAAGGGCCTGTAAAAACACCATTTTGAATGCGTATATAATGAAATTCGACAGTGGCCTTAAAAAATTGAATAGAAGCTCCCATCGAAAATTTCTCGTTTCTCATGGGAATCAAAAAAACAATGGCAACACGCAACATGCGTATCTACAACATAAAACACGCCAGGCCCTCATATTGGTTCTGAGGTACCCTGATTGCTCAGGGTCCCCCCCCCCCATATTTAGCCTAATTTTTCAGGGTTCCTTCATACTTTTACTGTACACTGATTTGGCGAAATTGGGATATGACGGAACGGAATTCCGGGAGGGCAAGGGCTGGGGGGAGAAAGGAGGGAGGGAGGATTCTCGCGGGAATCATGATGATGCTGCTGAGGCCGTCAATTTTTGCAGCGACGTTTTCAGGAAGCCTCGGCCAATCAATTTTTGCCGAACCAATCGGATGGCTGAGCATGATTGTAAGGGCGGAAGTAGGAAATCTCGCCCTCACAAAGCCCCAAGGCACACGTTGGGTCCTAGATTTGACGAAGGGCCAATAAGTCCCCTCCCTCACACACCCCCCAATACACGCTAGCCCTGAATTTGGCGAAGGGCCAAGTGCCCTCACATTGTCAAAACACACACACACATATATACATATATATGTGTGTGTGTGTGTGTGTGTGTGTGTGTGTGTGTGTGTGTGTGTGTGTGTGTGTGTGTGTGTGTGTGTGTGTGTGTGTGTGTGTGTGTATGTGTGTGTGTGTGTGTGTGTGTGTGTGTGTGTGTGTATGTGTGTGTGTGTGTATGTGTGTGTGTGTGTGTGTGTGTGTGTGTGTGTGTCATATAGGCTAGATAGGTGCATACTCTTAGAGAGTACAATCCCTTAGCGCCCCGCTGGCCCCGTTAGCGCCACGCTGGCCCCTTAGCGCCTCGCTGGCCCTGTATGCCCCGCTGGCCCTGTATGCCCCGCTGGCCCCTTAGCGCCCCGCTGGCCCCGTACGCCCCGCTGGCCCCGTACGCCCCGCTGGCCCCTTAACGCCCCGCTAGCCCCATTCGCGCCGCGCTCGCCCCGTCGAGCCCCACTGGCCCCGTACGCCTCGCTGGCCCCGTTCGCCCCGCTGGCCCCGTCCACGCCCCGCTGGCCCCGTCGAGCCCCACTAGCCCCGTGCACCCCGCCGGCCCCGTACGCCCCGCTGGCTCGGTTCGCCCCACTGGCCCCGTTAGCGCCCTGCAGGCCCCGTCGAGGCCCGCTAGCCCCGTGAGCCCCGCCGGCCCCGTGTGCCCCTCTGGCTCCGTTCGCGCCCAACTAGCCCCGTGCGCCCCGCAGGTCCCGTGCGCCCCGCTGGCCCCGTTTGCCCCGCTGGCCCCGTTAGCGCCCCACTAGCCCCGTGCGCCAAGCTAGCCTCGTGTGCCCCGCAAGCCCTGTGTGCCCTGCTAGCCCTGTGCGCCCCCCGGCCCCTCACTTGCCGGCACCTGCACTGCCGGCCACAGCCCGCACCGGCCCCGCGCCGTCCAGCTGCCGCGTCGCTGTACTGCCGAGTTGCCGAGTAGCTGCGCCGTTGTGACACTCTACCGCCCCCGGACCTACCGGCCTTGGCTCCCTTCTGAGCTGGCACATCTACCGGCTATCTCCACTGCTCTCCACTGCTCTCCACCGCACTCCATCATACTCCACCGCTCTCCACCGCACTCTACGCTCTCCACTGCTCTTCACCGCACTCCACCGCACTCCACCGCACTCCACCGCACTCCACCGCACTCCACTGCTCTCCAACGCTCTCCACCGCACTCCACCGCTCTCCATCGCTCTCAGCTGCCTTCTTTCACCTTTCCTCCTCTCCCTGTCAGCGGCAGTCAGCTGCTGCAGCCGGGGTGATGGCGGACTCACAGCTCCGCCTGGACGCGGAGGGCCAAGCGATTGACTTCGAGGCATGGCTCGTCGACCTGCGCTGGCACCTTACAAGTCAGCTCCATGACGATCACTCCTTGGCTGTTCGTATTGATGGCCAGCTTCCCTGCCCTGCTGCGCCTGTTGCCCTCCCTTACACCCCCACCACTGCTGAGCATAAGGCCTTTTCCGCTGCTGCACTTGCTCGCGTTGTCTGGGAGTCGCGCGATGCAGTTGCGCAGCTTGCTATCAGTTACGCACTTCCCTTATCTGAATGTCCCCGCTTTACCACTGTAGCGAACGCCAAAGAATTCTTAGATGCTGTCATCGCAAGCTATTCCACCCCAGCCCCGGCCTCTGCTGGCCGCCTGATCCTCCCTATGCCGTTCCCTGATCTTGCGTTCTTCCCTACTGTCGGCGATCTTGCCACTCACCTCCGTGCACTAGAGTCTAACAACCGCGCCGCTAGTACTGAGGCTCATCTCACTGCCTTCCCGCCGCCGCTTTGCGCTACCCTTTACCTCATTGCTTCGCGCCTTCCTGACCGCCTAGCCACAGCCCGCGACCACTTCCTTAGTTGGCACCCGGGTGACCTCACCCTCACCGCCTTTGTTACCGCCCTGTCCGCGATAGAGACCTGCCAGCGCTTTATCGCTTAGTCTAGTGGTACTGCGCCGGTCCCTATCTTTCAGGGTTGTGCTCCCTCCTAATGCACTTAGTTAGACGTCTGTACCGCTGTTGCTCAGACCGCCGCAGCAACCTCAGCGCAGCCGCGTCTTGGTAGTGGCTGCCGCCCCAAGGGGGGGCGTGGTAGAGGGAAGGGTGGTGGGGGTGGTGAGGGTGGAGGAGGTGGGGGCGGGGAAGATGGTTTCGACGAGGGGACCGGGGTTGGTGCCCCGGAGCAGCAGCGGCCATACCCTCAGCAGCAGCAGACCCAGCAGCAGCAGCCGCAGCAGAAGTCGCCGCAGCAGCAGCACTCGCCGTGGGGACCCCCGCCGCTGTGGTGGACTGGCAGCGCTGGTGGTGGTGGTCGTGGTGGTGGCGGACACAGCTCGGTGTCGGGTGGTGGCTCCAGTGCGGTCACCTGCCAATACCAGCTTCAGACCGGCTCCCGTCGTGGGGGGTGAAGAAGCCCGTCACCCCTCCCTCGTCCCCGTGAAAACCGTGACCTTCCCGTTCCACGTCGATTGCTAGGCGTATGTGTATAAGGGTTTACTGGGATTGTCGACGACAAATTTTGTCAACATTCAAGATTTAGCATTTTGTTTCTACTGTTGTTTTAGAAAAATGCTAAACCTACTTTGTTTTCATAAAGCCTGTTACTCCATCAGCCTTGCATTTTGATATTCTTATATGATTCTTATGGCTTTTTATCATTCGAAGGTGTTATAGGATGGTTGGATTGGATATCCAGACAACATATTTGGACCCAGCACGCATGTGCATTGAGGGTAATGCTCAGCAGTGTAGTTTTGTGATGGCTAAATATCAAAAGGAATATTCTCAAGAATTCCATACGATGCGTCCAGGTCAGCAAGTGCAGCCCTTCCCCCAACCGACATTGGTTGTCGCCCGTCCCGCTGTTCGTTTGTGCTGCACAAGTGGCTGACGTTTGTTCAGCAGGAATCTTGATTCTGCATTTGAAGGGAAAAAGCGACAAAGCAAGCGAATAATTTTACAGTCTGAGCCTTTTCGGAATGGAGTCTCCCCGATGGTCCCCAATATGGGTTTCATGTCAGATTACCTGTACTTCAGAGGGCAATAGCATGGAACTGTTTGTTTTAACAAAGCAAACTCGGGCAATTTTCTTCCTGTTCCACTTCCGGTACTACTAACATTTTCTCTTCGTAGTTTTCATGGGGGTACACTTGTCGATTGATATAGGATTCATTCTATTCCTGAGCTTGTGGTGGCTGGGGAGATAGGATTGGCTGTAATCACTACACCCAGCAGCTCATGCGAGAACCGCCAAACTACGGCTTGAATATTCCACGTGACGACGGTCGGCCACATTGGAAGCGAGGAAATGACGAAACTCGCCGACGCGGTAACAGCCAGTCGTGTGGCTGGTTCGCTTCGCTTCGAGCGGGGCCATCTCAGTGCAAATGTCCAGGCTACCAAACCAACCAACTCACAAACCCCAGCATGTCCCCACCCCAGGGCTCCTAGTCTGTTGTTTGTTGGTGCTTGTTCCCAACCTCCGCAGACCCTCCTGTCCCCTACCATCACTTCCTCTGAAACAACAGAGTGACTACCACTGATTGTTGTAAGAAGTATTGGCCTGCATTATTCATACTATGTCAACTATACCTGACAGTTTCACCAGATCTAGTTGTATTGTAAAAGACACCGTGTTTTCAAAGTGATTTTGGAAAGGCATCCTGCTCCTTTGTACCACTGCTACCAAAATCGCCCAGTATGCAAGAGCTACAGGAATACTTGCAGAGACTTCAAGAGGAGCGTGTGAAGGTGTTGCTGTTCAAGAGGGAGTTGCCTCTGTGCGCAGAACTCATTGACAACGGTAATAAGTTATAGAGGGTCTTCTCTCTCTCTCTCTCTCTCTCTCTCTCTCTCTCTCTCTCTCTCTCTCTCTCTCTCTCTCTCTCTCTCTCTCTCTCCCTCTCTCTCTCTCTCTCTCTCTCTCTCTCTCTCTCTCTCTCTCTCTCTCTCTCTCTCTCTCTCTCTCTCTCCCCCTCCCTCCCCCCCCCTCTCTCTCTACCTCCCCCTCTCACATTCCTTATTTCTCTCTATACCTCTCTTTAACACAGTGTCCTCCCCCCCTCTTCCCTCCATCCCATTGTGCATTTATCACAATATGTCACCCTCTTTCGCCTTCCCCCCTCTCACTCTCCCTGTCTCCTTCTCACACTCCTTTTTTGTTTTCCATGCCTCTCTCCATCTCAATGCCCTTCCCTTCCTCTAACCTCCACCCCATTGTGCGTGGAACACAATGTATCTCCTTCCCTCTTCTTTCCCCTTCCCTATAACTAGCCACGGGAAGTTATGTGCGTCTAGACAAAAGCTTCCATCAAGAAGCAAACATACAGCGCGCCACTACACTATCTACGACATTTGTAGGGTCATGGGACAAGAACTGCATAACGCATTAGCATATAATTGTACGGATGTGTAATTACATTCACACATGCACGCACACACACATGCACGCACGCACTGCGCGCGTCGCATGAAAAAAAGGAGCAGAAACACGGAGTAGGTACACGGTAAAGGTACGGTGTATGGACGCTGTGTACGTTAGCCACGGAGTATAACCATTACTACTATGTAGGTGAGTGCCCAAATTTTGGGACATAACACACACACACACGTATCATAATAAGTATGAATGCATTTGTGTGGATATTGTTCAAACACATGCATATACATATTTATGCACATGCATGCATTGGCGTGATTCACATGCGTATGCATACGCACAATCACATGCTTCTGGAGCATATATGCATGCATACATGCAAGCGCATTCATATATCTTTCACACACTTTCGTAAGAAAAAAACTTCACATTCACTTCCCTTCCATCCACATTTACACTCCAGTTGTTATTTCTACCTACAGACGATGATTTTCACCAGATTTTCCAGAAGACACCGATCTCCCCTCCCCGCTTTTCCACCTCTACAGCGTTCTGGATACATGAACCCCAAAACACTCACCATGGCCATCACTTCAGATCTTAGTTTCTAGCTTCACATTTCTAGCAGTGTTTCTTTCTACATATGATGACAATGTCTTTCAGAGACGCAGTTGGTTGATTTCAACACAGCGTTCTTTCAGCAATCGCTAATTATATCCATATTTTCGTGTGTTTCTACTTCCATCCTACCCTTGACTCTCTTTTGGCAGCTATTACTGACACGAAAAGCCGCATAGATGCAATGAAGCGTTGTGGCGAAGAACCAAATAGGAATGGGCAGGGGAAAAGCCGGCAAGAGTCTAGAGATACAGAAAGGGAAGAGGAGTTGGAGGCAGGAGATGTGGAGTTGATCAGGAGGGCAGAAGGCATGGCAGAAGGCATGGCAGAAAGAACAGGAGGGAGAGATGGAGAGGAGAAGAAAGAGGAGGGGTCAAACAATAAGGTTTATGATTGGATGGAGGTCAACAAAAGTGAGGAAGCACAAGCGGGACAACTGGTGCCAGAAGCAAGGAAAGAGGGTCAGCAAGTTGAGTCCTTGAGCACTCACATGCAGAATGAAAAGAAGGGTGGAAAGCAAAGGAGAGTGAGAGAAGAGTGGAAGGAGGAGCGAAAACAGGGGGGGCTCCTAGAGAGGGGCAAGGAGCAGTCTAAGAAGAGAAGGAGAAAAGGAGCGGAGGGGTTGTTGGGAGGTGGTGTTGACGTGGATGGTATGCTCATGCCTGCATGGGCAAAGAACTGTTGCGATCTATCTAATATTGGAGATAAAGGCTCGTTGGAGCTTAGAGGTCTAAAGGGGAAAGCTTGTAGAGAGGACGATGGACAAGGGGAGGAGGGCAGAAGATCGGATAAGGGACGGGAAGATAAAATGGGAGGGAGGGCAGAAGGGGTTAAGAGGAGAGTGGGAGATGAGGCTGAGAGAAGAGAGACGAGAAAGGAGGCTGGGGACAAAGAGCAGAACGAGGTTGAGAGAGAGACTGATGATTGTGAAGAAGGTGGGGATAAGGAGGAGCTGACACCAAGGAAGGCCGTACCCGAGGGTGCGGGCGTCATGAGGTGGGAGAAGAGTAGCGGGCGAGCGATGACAGTACCATCATCGATGTACTTGGCACTTAGTCTTGGCAACCCGAGCATGCGAGGGAGTGGAAGGAACAGGAGAGGGGAAGGGGTTATCACAGAGCAGAGTGCGGAGGGGAATGAACATTTGAAGGAGCGTGGAGAGGAACACAGAATGGAACATGGGCAGGAGCCTATAAGGAAGGATGGAGAAGAGTGTGGGGAGGAGCGTAGGAACAAAACGAAGGGACATGGGACAACAAAAACGAACGAGAGTAGAATCCAGATGAGGGAGTGGGGCATGGAGCTTGGACCCTTGTGGGAGGATCGGATGGGGCAGAGTGCAGCAGGCATAGAAGTGGCCACAGCGGAGGCAGCAAAAGTCACTTCGGCAAGTGCCGCTGATGGGGCTGCTGTTGTGGCTGGAAATGCCATGGTTGCTTCCTCATCTCATGCTGGTGCTGTCACTTCTGTCGCTGCTGCTACACATGCTACTGTTGCTGCCACTGCTGCCACCGCTGCCACTGATACCACTGCTGCCACTGCTGCCACTGCTGCCACTGCTGCCACTGCTGCCACTGCTGCCACTGCTGCCACTACTTCCACTGCTGCCACTGTCACCGCCACTGCTGCAGCTGCTCCCGCCTTGCCTACCCCAGCTGCAGTACCTCTTGCATCCGCAGCTGCAGCAGGCGGAGTGCAGCGAAGGCTGTCGCTCTTCTCTTGTGGTGGTGAGGTAAGCTGGGGTGATTTAACCAGGGGGGATAGGGGTGATGATGGCAGCAGAGGAGACAAGCTTGATGAGGGAACCGAGGTGTTAATACACAGGTATCAGCAAGCAGGGCAGAATGACAGAGGCATTGCCGCTGGTATGGATGTTACCGGTGCTGCGGTTACAACTGGTGTTGATGCTGCTGGCGCTTCTGATGGTGTCAAGGGTGCTGGTGGTGCTAGCGGTGGTGGTGGCGGCAGTGGTGGTGGCGGCCGCGGTGGTGGTGGTGGTGCTGCTGCTGCTGCTGCTGCTGCTGCTGCTGCTGCTGCTGCTGCTGCAGATGATACAGCAACAGGTGCCAAGCCATGGGCCAAGGCAGGCACTGCTGCCGCTTCAAGTACTGTAGCAGTGGCAGGAGCATGGGCAGCAGCAGGCGTAGAGCCACGAGTTGAAGCAGGCATCACTGGTTTAGGTTCTGCAGCATTGGGAGCAGCAGTTGAGGAAGGAGTAGGGGATGGAGTAGGGGTAGCAGCAGGCGCGGAGCCACGAGTTGAAGCAGGTACAACCCCTGGTTCAGGTTTGGCAGCATTGGGAACAGCAGCAGGCACAGAGCTGCGACTTGGGGCAGGCACGGCTTACAAGGTAGCTAGCAGCGGCTGCACAGGATCAAACACTGGCGTAGAGAAGCAGGGCGAGGGCTTGAAGGAGGGGTGCGGGAGAAGGGAACCAGGTGGAGGGAAAAGGAGAGAGGATGTATCGGAGGGGAGAGGCGATGCTGTTCGATGCGGCATGCTAGGGAGTGGTGATGATGGTTTATGCAAGCAAAAAGTTTCCGCCAACAGTACGAGCAATGCAGTAGCGATCAAAGGGAGGGGCCTTAGCTCTAAATTGACACGAAGAGAGGAGACGTGGGGGGAGGAAGTGGAGGCAAAAGGAGGTGAGAAAGTAAACAAGATCGATGCGTGGGGGGGGCGGACGGAGGGAAAAAATGAGAAAAGGATCGTTCGATCCAAAACAAATAGCCCAAGGATTGTAAAAAGCCGTGGGGAGAGGAGTGTTGGAACTAAGGTGGTGTTAACAAGGGCACATGCGGAGGAGGGGAAGGTTGAGAAGAAGAGCATAAGGGCTAAAACAGAGAGCCCCAGAGGCCCCGGGAGCTGTAGGGGAAGGAGAGCTGGAAGCGGTAGTGATGCGGGGAAGCGTGGCCGTGGCAACTATAGTGACGGTGCTAGACGTGGTGATGATGGCAATGATGGTGACGATGGTCATAATAGTGATAATGGTGATGATGGTCATAATGATGATCATGGTGATAATGGTGATGATGGTGATGATGGTCATAATGATGATGATGGTGATAACAAGGATGATGGCGATGATGGTGAAGATGGTGATGATGGTGATGATGGTGATGATGGTGATGATGGTGGTCGCGCTGATGACGGTGATGGCGGCGATTGTAGTGGCAGTGGTAGCGACAGCGCCAATGGCAAAGGCAGGGGTAGAGGGACCAGTGGCAGCGTCGGGGGCAAGGGATTTGGCGGAGGTGGCAGTAGCAGCGGCGGTGATGTTAATGAGGATCGCCATCGGGGGGCCTCTGGAAGGTTGCGTGCGGGAAAGAAGCAGCGGCGGTGCTGGTCGCATGACATTCACAAGAGATTCCTCGATGCGCTTATAAAGCTTGGTGGTTGCTATGGTGTGTATGCCTCCCCTACAGCTCGGTGGTTGCTACGGTGTGCGTGTCCTCCCTACCGTTCTTTGCTTGCTACAGTGTGTGTGTCCCCCCTACGGCTCGTTGCTTGCTACGGTGTGCGTATCCCCCCTACTGCTCGTTGTGCGTCTCCCCCCTATTGCTCGTTGCTTGCTACGGTGTGCGTGTCCCCCCTACTGCTCGTTGCTTGTTATGGTGCGCGCGTGTCCCCATATGCTCCGCGGTTGCTACGGCGCACATGCCTCCCCTGCTGATCCGCGGTTGCTACGGCGTACATGTCTCCCCTATTGCTTGGTAGTTGTTACATGTACTATCTATTTTCTGCCATCGGTCTTTGGAGCGACGTTACATGGAAGCTCATTGTGTACTCGCTCCTTCTCGCGTTCTCCACCCGATTTCCTCCTTCCAGTTGCCACACCCAAGCAGATTAAGGAGTTGATGAAAGTCGAAGACTTGACTAACGATGAGATCAAGAGCCATCTACAAGTACTTATATTTGACCTTTCTATCCATTTTCCAGGGCTCAGAGTCAGCCATGCAACAATCTTGAGTCGTGTCAAAACCACCCTTAGAATGCAGCACCGTAGTTCCACTGCACCCACCCTCTCAATGCATAACAATAAACAATACTGCATGTCCCCCCCCCCCCCCCCCCCCTCCAATCCCTTGTGATGCCCAAACTCATATTTAGACCACGCTCTTCCCCTTTAATTCTTGATACTAAGGCATTCGTATTTTGCCTTCATATCCTCTATCCCGCACACAGAAATACCGCCTCCAGACTCGGCAGCACATTGCATCCCCTGCAGCAGCAGCAGCAGCAGCAGCAGCAGCAGCAGCAGCTGGGGTATCGGCAGCAGAAGCCCAGGCATCAGCACCTATAGCAACCACAGGAGGAGGACATGGAGGACTAGCAGCAGCAGCAACCACGTCATCAGCAGCACTCCCAGCATCAGCACAAACAGTTGGACATGTGTCTCAGGGACACGTGGCACCAGCTCATTTGCTGGTTCTGGGAAGTATTCTTGTGCCTTCATTGGCAGGCCAGATCTCCCCTTCAGAAGCACCCAATCGGCTCAACCACGTCAGCAGCATGCACCATCTTACACCTCACTTGCATGGCCATATCAGCAATGCAGATCAATTGACACTCCAGCGAATACTGCAGCAGCAGCAGCAGCAGCAGCAGCAGCAGCAGCAACAGCAGGAGTACCGCCAACAACAGCAGCAGCAGCAGCAGCAGCAGCAGGTGCGAGTTCCAGATTGGCAGAGCAGCCAGGTGGGGGCTTTTGATCCCTTCTTGCTAGTGCAAATGCAAGCATACCAACAGTTGAATCAGCAGCAATCACAGCAACATAATCTGCAGCAGCAGCAGTTACAGTCACATCAGCTGCAATCACAACAGCTGCAGCCACAACAGTTGCGGCATCAACATCCCCAACAACAGACATCCCAGAGACAGCCCCAGCCATTTGAGCTACAACCCCTGCTACATCAACAACAATCGCAGCAGCAGCACCAGCAGCATATGCAATCACCCGCAGAGCAAAACCGGAACCAGAACCAAGGAATCCATCCTGCAACCAACAGTGTTGCCCATTTGTTCTCACCAATTGCTTCTCCTCACACTGCTGCTCTCCTTTCCACTAACCCTTCTCCGCTGCAACAACCCACGGGGTCCCCTCCACTCCCTTCCTCCTTGGTCCGGCCCATTGCCCGCTCTTTCAAGAGGCCTATATGAGGTATTGAGCGTGGGTGGCATGGGTCATCGGTGGACTTGCTGCCTCTTGGTCTTATGTTTGGGGTGTCACGCAACGGCTTGTTGCAGACACTCAAAGGTGAAGGGGAAAACATGGAGTCGAAAGACAAAGGAGAGGCGAAAGTAACAAGACTAGAAGGGAAAGTAGGCAAGGTGAAGGAGCGGGGAAGGGGAGGGATGTAAGGTGCCTGTTCTAGAGCCTTATTACGGTACACTTGGGAGGGAGGTAAGGTGTCTGTTCTAGAGCCTTATTACGGTACACTTACATGTTGTATTACGGTACACTAGCTTACCCATTGCCCCTTCAATCGTGGGTGTTGTATATAATTTGTTCCAGTAATTTCTAACATGACAAGCATGCGAGTGTAAAATATACCTTGAATGTGTTGAAGAGTAAACAATGCACTTATTATGCCCCACATAGTGTTATTATTTTTCATAAGTGGATAAACAAGGTGATGGACAAGACGGATGGATGAACTTGCTATGACAGGGCTTCCCCTTCGTATCCCACCTCAGAGTCCACCATATTCCCCAACATGCCTATACAAGAGTGCGCTCTAATAAACGGAGTGTGAAAAAAAGAAACCCTTCTGGCAAAATTTCCATTGTGTTGTGTGGAAACCTCGTTTCATTCAAAACATTAAAGCGAGGATCTCAAGAAGCAGAAAACCAAACCCAAAGGTTCCGGGGGAGGGGCAGACGACGAGGACTGCGCCGCAGGACCACCAGAGTCAGAGGACTCCTCGACCGGGACAACCGACGGGAGAGGGGTGACGTGGGACATACCGGAGGGGGCAGGACGGGGAGGGGGAGGGGGGGGGGCAGGGACCACCGGGGACGGAGTGACTAGAAACAGGGGGGGAGTAACAGGAGGACCGCGGTGGGGGAAGCGACGGTAGAAGGAGACGGACTCGTCAAAGGTGACGTCTCGAGAGTGAAAGAATCGGTGAGCAGCAGGTGGTCGAAGTGCTAGTCGGACGCGTCAAGGGGGAAACCGAGGAAGACGCAGGGAAGGGTGCGGGCAGTGAGCTTGTCCGGGCAAGAGGCACGAACGTGAGCAAGGCGGCCCCAGACGTGGAACGCAGACGCGTCACCAGGAGACCCGGTCCAACGAAGGGTCGGCGAAACCTGCGGCTGCTGAGGATGCGGCCACAGGTTAAGCTGGTGAGCAGCGTAGCGCATGGCGAACGGCCACAGAAAATGGGGTGCACTGGCATGGATCATGGAGGTGCGAGCCACCTCCATGACCAAACCGATGCGTCGCTCAGCGACCCCATTCTTCTGTGGGAAGTCCGGCAGGGTGAACGTCTGGGTGATGCCCTCCGCACGACAGAAGCGACCAAGGACACCTGAGGCAAACTCGCCACCACGGTCGGAGTGAAGACGCAAGACAGGGAGACCTCGGTGGACACGGGCTGAGACAAGCCAGGGGATGAGAGCGTCAGGCACGTCGGCCTTGCGCTCTAGGGGAAAGAATG
This sequence comes from Closterium sp. NIES-67, assembly GCA_027943415.1. Classification (NCBI taxonomy): domain Eukaryota; kingdom Viridiplantae; phylum Streptophyta; class Zygnematophyceae; order Desmidiales; family Closteriaceae; genus Closterium; species Closterium sp. NIES-67. Next base: position 50,555 of record BQMB01000052.1, read on the forward strand.
TGGTGTAGCGAGTGAAGTCGTCGACAAGCACGAGGAAGTAGCGCTCTCGACGCGGCCCATGGACGGGGGCGGGGCCCCAGACGTCCATGTGCGGGTCTGCAGCGGCGCGGCGGTAGGGGGAAACGAGGAGGATTGAGGGGCACGGCGAAGCCGACCCTCGACACAAAGCGTGCAAGGTGGGGCGGGGGAGGAGGGAAAAGCGGGGAACGAACCAGGGAGATCAAGGACGAGACCGTGCTGGGACATGTGACGTAGACGCGGGAGTGCAGGGTGACCTAGGCGATGGTGCCAAAGGAGAGTCGGGTGAGTGAAGGACCAACAGGAGCAGGCAGCACCAACCTGGGTAGACGCAGCGACCTCAAGGGGCGCGCTAGCCGGGGGGGTCACGGTGTCCAGGGTGAACAGGCCGGACACCGGGTCCCAGGGGAACGTGGACAGCGGGGCACCTGTGGTGGCCTCAGTACAGACAGCATACCGCTCGTGACCAGGGAACGTAGTGGTGACGCCAAGGTCCTGGAGGCAGCCGACACCAACTAGGTTCCTAGAGAACGAGGGGATATGTAGACCTGTAAGAGAGCCCGAAGGAACCGCCGGACAGGGAAGGGTGGTGGAACTGCGGGCGACTACTGGACCGGCGGAGGGGTCAGCAAGAGAAACTGCAGCAGGAACAGGAAGCGGCGTCAGCGTAGTGGAGTCGCGGAAGAAACACCGGGAAGCGCCAGAGTCCAAGGTGAAGGGAGCGAAGTAGTGGCGTCTGGCGATGGGGCGACGGCGGAAGCACCAAGGCTAAACAAAGCAGGAGCTCCTACGCCTGACGCAGCAGGGGAGGCTAAGCTAGGCACACCTACACTAGGCGACAAGGAGTAATAATAGGGGAGCACACTAGAGTCATCAGCGTACATCACATGCAGGGTAGAAACAATGGCATCCATGTCCATGTCAAAAATCTGAACTCTACAACTAAGCAAACTGTGCCAGTCCGGGAGGTCGGGCGACTGGCCGAAGCGCTGACGAAATAGGTCGTCCAAGCGACGAAAACAGCAGGCAGTGGCGTGACCGATCTTACCGCAAACGAAGCCGCGACGAGGACCGGTCTGGATATGGTACTGACAGCGTATGCCTCCCGAACCGCCACCCGGCACACCACCACGCGCACGACCACCACCAGCGCCAGGCCACCCGGGCGGGAGGGCACTCGCCTGCCTCGGCTGCGGCGGCTGGTGAGGCTGCTGCGGCTGCTGTTGCTGCTGGTGCGGCTGCTCAGCTGGACTTGGCAGGGTCCCCTCGTCCGCTCCACCACCAGACGACCCGACTCCACCACCACCTCCACCTGCACCCCCACCTTCTCCCCCGCGCCCAGCTTTGGGGCGGCGACCTTTCCCCGGCCGGAACTGCGCTGCAGCGGCGGTCTCAGCCACAGCTGCAGAACCATCGGAGAAGGTGCACTGAGCAGGGGCACAACCCTGAAAGATAGGGACCGGCACAGTACCGCTCGCCTGGGCGATAGAGCGGTGGCGGGTCTCAATAACAGTCAGGGTGTCTACAAAGTCTGTAAGGGTGTGGTCACCGGGGTGAATGCTAAGGAAGCGGTCACGAGCAGCGGCAAGACAGCCAGGGAGGCGGGTGGCAAGCAGGTAGAGGGTAGAGGTAAGGGGCGGCTGGTGGGCATTAGCTGTGCGTCAGTGCAGGCAGCGCGCCAGGTCTCATCTATCGTGCGCAGGTGGGCAGCCAGGTCAGCGACAGTGGGGAAAGACGCAAGGTCAGGAAAGAGCATCGGTAGGATCAGGCGACCCACCGAGGCAGCAGGCGGGGCGGAATAGCGCCGGATAACAGCATCTAAGAAAGCCTGGGCAGTGGTGATAGACCTAAAGCGAGGGCGCTCAGACGGGGGGAGGGCATTGCTGATGGCAAGCTGTGCGACAGCGTCACGGGAAAGCCAGACAGAGCGAGCGAGGGCAGCGGCCGCAGTAGACTCGCGCTCAGCAGGTGTGGGGTCAGCGGGCAGCACAGAAGGGGGGTCTGGGCAGGGAAGCGTACCGTCAAGATGTGCCGAGAGCGAGTGGCCATCCTGCTGCTGACCAGTGAGGTGGCGGCGGAGGTCGGCTAGCCACGCCTCAAACTCCAGAGGCTGGCCTTCAGCGTCGAAGCGAAGCTCCGCCGCCATCCGGAACAGTGCAGGGCAGGACCAGGTGAGGCAGTGCAGCGCGGTACAGTGCAGTGCGATACAGCGCGGTGCAGTGCGGTACAGTGCGGTGCAGCGTGGTACAGTGCGGTACAGTGCGGTGCAGCGCGGTGCCGTGCGGTGCAGTGGGGTGCAGTGCAGGGAAAGGTGGTGGAGAACCCTACCAGGGAGGGTGCAGTGCAGTAGTGGGCCCGAAGAGCGGGCCGCACGCAGATCGGCGGCTGTCCGGCGGGAAGGTGAGCAGGGCGTGCGCAGGGGTCGGCAGAACGGGCCCAGGGGCCAGTAGCGGCGGGCGCCAGGCCGGCGAGGACGGGCGCGGGGGCCAGGTAGGACGGGCGCGGGGCCGGGGAGGGTGGGCACGGGGCCGATAGGACGGGCACGGGGGCCTGCAGGACGGGCACGGGGGCCTGCAGAACGGGCGCGCGGGCGCAGCTAGGACGGGCGCGCGGGCGCGGCTAGGTCGGGCCGCTAGAATGGGCGGCTAGGGCGCGGTTAGGTCCTAGAGCGGAAGCGTGGGCGGGGGCGGGACCTACCTACTGCTGATTCCATTTTAGAACTGAACGAATAATTGAGTAGGGAGAGAGTACAAGCGAATATACCTAAGTGTTGTACCCTCTAAGAGGTGACCCTATACAGTCTATGCAAACATTAGAGATACACATGTTTGACGCATTCGACATCCCTGGAGGACTGGGTTTACTGAAATTTTACCTGGGAAGTTGGGAGCTGTTTCTTCTTGGAGGGGGGAGAAATGTAGCAGTGCTGCAAATTCTCGAAGACCCTTCCGGCGTGTTCCAACATCCATCTTTGACGAACATTCGTTTCAGTTACGCTTCCGCTCCTGCGCTCGATAATTCGTTGATAGAGTTTTGCTGATTTTCGTAAGACACAGACGTGTGCCTTCGCATGTGTCACGGACGACCTCGCGGATTGATGAACGGTTCCTCGTCAACCATCGGCCACGTCATTCGACAGTTCATAATTACTCGGGATATTTATCATGCAGGCGTCATCATCAATCATCCACTCGACAGTTTTACTGTTCACAGTCTTCTGCTTGAGTATTTATCCTTGCCTGTTTGGTTAGCTGGAGAATTCGATATCATCGATAGCTAAAATTATAAGCGATCGTTTCGATGCTTTTTGGCCCTCGTTACAGGGCTGGAGACCTACAGTCACATCGGGGATGATTTAAACGAGAATTTCGGCCTCGATAATGGGAGTGCTTTCTTTAGAAGGTGGGAGAGTGTATGATTCCTCCCACACCCTGTCAGCACAAAGTTGTGAACGAGCGAGCAAGCATGCTTGAGCAGCACGTGCCAAAAAGCTGATTTGACGTGTGCGGGAAATGATTACAAGACCAGCCCAGTTGCATTGGCTCGTACGAGCCTCTTCCCAAGCAACTTCTTCCCGTCATCTAAGAGCGTGCTCCAGAGTGAATCCGTTTCAGATTTGCGTTTCACCGCTCTCAACCAGATTCGCGCGACTCTGGAACAAGGTTCGCCCGAGAAGTGGTTTAGAAACACGCATTCAATATTAGTATGTCCAATCTCGCGTCGCACAACGCGGAACCGCACTGAACAATTTCGTGTCAAAATTCGGGACACTGTAGCGCTCGAGTCTGGGAAGAGGTTCCCTGGGAAGAGGTCTGTAGGAACACGCTCCCTGAAAACCATGCCACCTAACAGCACTTGTTGCCTCATTTTCGCTGCTCCCTGCCCTGATTTCTCCCGCTGTCGTTCCCTGCCTATCTCTCTCGATGCTCCCGCCCAAATAAAATGTTGACAAGGAAAATCAGGGTGTAGAAGAAAACACCCTGACAGCATCAGGGTATTGACTTAGTTTTCCCAAAACACCCTGATTTTGTGAAGGTACGCTATCAGGTGCCCATTCCGTCAGGCCTTTTTTTTTTTGGTAAGCCGATCCCTAAGGGCTTTTTTTTTTGGTACCGTATTCCCCCGGATATACGCCCCTAGGTGCTTATAGGGATTATAGTCATAATTTTGGGGGTGCGTTTAATTGGATTTTTTTTATATGGCACGGTGCGTTAAAAACGTTCTTAAGGAAAATTTTGAAACGAACATGAACATGTAGCTAGAACAAATTGCAATCGAATGGAATGCTCCCAAACGGGAACAACCAGAGAAGTCCCGCCAAAATCGCTTCCCAGACGATTGACGCGTCAGCCAAGCAGCACGTTCGCTGCAGTTTGCCAGCGTGCAGGCTAGCGTGGGCGATCCTGGCCATCCGTTCTCTCATCTGACACGGCAGCAGAGCTTTGCCGACCACACCTTCGATGAGTCGGAAGGCCAGGGGTCGATTTTGTGTGATGAAGTGATTCGTCACGTAAACTTGATGCCAAATGTACAGTCAACATAGTCAGTGCGAGATTCCCACGGGGAAAAGGGGGGTGCGTATAGGGATTAGAATCTGGAAAATGGGGGGGTGCGTATCATTGGCACATCCGATATGGCACCCCTCCGGATATACGCACCATGGTGCGTTTTAGCTGGCGGTGCGTATATCCGGGGGAATACGGTAAGCCTAAAACTAATTTTGTGCCCTGGGCAACGCGCAACATGCGTACCTATAATATAAAACAAACTCAAATTCCTACAATGCGTTTCCCGTGTCGACAATGTAGTCATGGCATCATTCAAACCCGGAAGACTCAAATTGGGTAACCATGTTGAGGAGAGTATGGGACAGGCCTTACTCTGGGCATAAGAGGCAGCTTGCGCATACAAATAAGCGCATCTCATATCGGTATACAGACCATAGAAACGTGTTTATATGCTATAAGACTGGTAACCATCTTCAGCTCGTGTCATGCCTTCCTCCCAGTAATCCATCTTTGAACCGCCAACAGTAACCTTCTTTATACCCACGTGGCTGCAGGAGGGGAACAGGGAAAAAACAAGAGCAGTGAATGAACTCTCCCCAGGGCACAGGGAAAAACAATTCTTTTGGGGGGGGGGGGGGGCTTTAAGGAGAACTCACTTGATAATACCAGACAGGACCCCTTGAGTATCGGATAATTCTTCAAACTCAGTCTACTGAAGGAGGGAGCTTGCACACAGGATGGCACTATGCACTTACTCTGAGCTCGCGGCATTGGGAGAGTTTGAGGAGAATATGGGACAGGCCTTACTCTGGGCATAAGAGGCAGCTTGCGCATACAACAAGCACCCAAGAGGTGGTCCACCAATCACAGCACCCCTTCCACTTACTCTGAGCTCACGGTGTTGAAGAAGTCGAGGAGAATACCAGACAGGCCTAAGAGGCAGCTTGCCCTCGTAAGCATGCAAGCAAGCGGAGTTCTCTCAATCGTAAGCACCCTTTCAGTCTTCAGACTCACTCTGAGCTCACGGCATTGAGGGAGTTGAGGAGCATATGGGACCTGCCCTGGGCATAAGAGGCAGCTCACACCCACAACAAGCGCCCAAGTCACAAGCACCCTTTCAGACTCACTCTGAGCTCACGGCGTTGAGGGAGTTGAGGAGGATATCAACCGCCATCATGTCAGCCGTGCCCATGTCAAGCCTGCCAGAGAGTGTGTGTGGGCACGCGCGTGTGTGTTGTGGGGTGGCAGGGGGGGTGTGGGGGGCGGGGGTGTTGGAGAGGAGGAGGGGACAGGGAGGAGTTGAGGAGGATATCAACTGCCATCATGTCAGCCGTGCCCATGTCAAGCCTGCAGAGAGAGAGAGAGAAAGAGTGCGCACCTCTGCACGCACCTTGCTTGCCTTGCTCCTGCATGCCAACCTTGTATCTCGCTTCTATCAATACAACGGACCGCTTGAGAGAGTGTGCGCATGCGTGTGCGGGGAGTGGGAGGACGAGGGGACAGGGAGGATTTGAGGAGGATATCAACTGCCATCATGTCAGCCGTTCCCATGTCAAGCCTGCCCAGGGGGAGGGGGGTGTTGAGCAAACGAAAAGGGGGACAAGGAGGGGTTGGGTACATTCTTGAGTGGGGATGGAGAGGAAATGGGGCGAGGGGGAGTGCGGACGATGTAACCCATTTCAACCATCTCCATGTGGCGGTGGGGGACGGATGCTGCCGTGCACACACTGCAGTGTAACCACCTCTGGTAACCAGCACTATTCAACATCAGTACTCTCTGTGTAAACCTCACCATATTCGCCCCGGGTTGTCTTGGAACTCAAGGTCACCAACATTGTGCGTCATGGCAGGGAGGGCGGATGGGAGCCAGCGCCACTATTAATCTTCACTGGAAACCAAGACTAGCATCCCTCCCTCCCATCACTACCATCTCACCATATCCGCCCCAGGTTGTCTTGAAAATCAAGGACACCAACGTTGTGCATCATGGCAGGGAGAGCAGCCGCTGCTGTGCACAGTGTATATGGTAACCACCTCGGGTAACCAGGAGAAGTAACCCTTTTTTAACAACTCCATAGGTGGGTCTCTCACCATATTCTTCCCAGGTTGTCTTGGAACTCAAGGTCACCAACATTGTGCATCATGGCAGGGAGAGCAGCCGCTGCTGTGCCGACATTGTACTTGTACTTGGACGACTCGTCTCCCTCCATAAGCTAGCAAGGTTCAGAGTGGGTGGATAAGGGAAAGACACAACAACACTGATTGCAGCCGCTGCTGTACTCACGTTGTGCCTGTGCTTTTTTTCCATGCACAATGGAAGTAAAGTACAGGCAACAACGTGAGCAACAGAACGGAACCGGAAGGAGGTGGAGGGGAGAAAAACAAAGAGTGAGGTGGTTGGATGGTTGGATGGTTGGATGTGACTAGCACAAAGGCCATGCTGCTGTATCGTTCACGTCGAATTCAACCTTGAGAAATTAGATGCTGCGGTATCCATGTCAAACTCATACTTCACAAATAAATCCCTTCCGCCGAGTTGACTCAGAAGTCACCTCCCTCAAATCGTACCTGTAGGTTGGCAGAGTTGTAGCCTCCCAACTTGCCCACCACATACCATGCTCTGATAACCTGGCATGGTGGGAGAGGGGGGAAAAGGAGGAATGGTGGGGGGGGGTGAATTAGAGGCGTTTACCCCCCCACCCCACCCAAGACCCATCTAGAGAATGGGGGAGAAAGAGCAGAAGAGGAGAAGGTGGGCCAAGAAAACGATAGGAGAGACTTTGAACAAAGGCCTTGTCCTATGATCCTGCTGGCGCGATTTTTGAGCCACTGCCTGACTTTTGAGCCACCGCCACCTGACTTTTGAGTTACGGTGCCTGTGTAGGATCACCGCCAGACTCAAATTCGGCCTTGTCCTAAGATCCTGCTGGCGTTTCCTGAAGAGGGAAAGGCAGACCTTAGAGTGAAAAAAAAAAAAAAAAAAAAAACTGTAGCAAGAAAGGAAAGACTTATAACAGGCCAATTCACTTACACTGCCGAGTGTATTCATATCGTCTTCTGACGGAGTCTTGTGCAGCTCAAACCAGATGTACATGTCAAACGGGTCAATCCTATAACGGGGATAGGGAGTGGGGGAGGCAAGGAAAGAAGGGAAAAAGGAGTTAGCCAGGGTTTTCTGAACAGCTCCTTTTGAGGAGCCTAAAAAAAATGCTGAAAAGCCCAACCCTGATGTACATGACAAACGGGTCGATCTTACAATGGGGATAATGGGATAGGGGAAGGAAAGGAGGAAGATTTGATTCAGAGAACGCGGCTCAAGCTGTAATGTTTAACAGCTCAAGCTGTGATTTTTTAAAAGCCCAAGCAGTGATTTTTTAAACAGCTCAAGCTGTGAATTTTTAAAAGCCCAAGCTGTGATTCTTTAACAGCTCAAGCTGTGATTTTTTAAAAGCCCAAGCTGTGATTTTTTAACAGCCCAAGCTGGACGTACAGCCAAAATGAGTCATCTCATCAACACCGGGGACAGATGCAAGAGTAACAGTGAACACTTTCACGTAAAATGCAATGTGCAGGTATTAAAGCGTTAACGTAGAAATTTTCAAGCAACACGCCCTTTACTCACTCTTTGATGGCCACTTGCATTGTGGATCCGCTGCCTCGCTTCTCCTCCAGCAGCTCTGCCTGCTTCGATCTAATGCGCTCCTCCATCTGACAGAGGGTTGGGGTTTCGGGTTTAGGGGCAGGGTTAAAATTTACAGCTCTGGCTGCTTCGATCGAATGCGCTCCTCCATCTGACAGGCAGAGCAGAGGGGCCAGGAGTTTTGGGTTTAGGGGCAGGTTCGACGCTTTGAAGGGGGTTCGAGTGTGCGGCGGCTCTGCCTGCTTCGATCGAATGCACTCCTCCATCTGACAGAGGGTCAGGGGTTAGAGGGTCCAGATTTAGAGGGTCAGAGTTTAGATTCTTAGCTTTGCCTGATCCGATTGCATGCACACGACAGTGTTAGGTTTCTGAGAACTCTCAAAAATCTAAACAAGGCATGGAATACTTTGCGAGTGAACCGAATCATACCTTCACTGCTGTCTGTGACAAGCCTGCTCCCACGCCTCACCTTCTCCTGCATTTGCTGCGGATCCAGCATGGCGTCTCCGAATATCTCCATCAGCTCGGGGTCCTTGGCGGCTACCTGGCTGGTGGAACACAAGAGAGAAGGGGTGGTGGGGTATATGGGATTGTGGGGGTGTGGGCGTGAGAGAGGGAGAGCGAGGGTCCAGCATGGTGTCTCCGAATACCTTCATCAGCTCGGGGTCCTTGGTGGCGGCTACCTGGCTGTAGAACACGACAGAGACGGGAAGTGTGTGTGCGAGAGAGGGGGGGGGGGGGGGGGGGGGGAGTATGGGCGTAGTCACACTCCATTTATGCATGTCTGCTACACCGTTTTATGCTCCCGCCCTCCCAAATCCCCCCCCTCCCTCCTTCCCCTTTTTTCTAAAACTTAAACCCCCTCTCTCCCCCTCTCTCCCCTTCTCTCCCCCTCTCTCCCCTTCTCTCCCCCTCTCTCCCCTTCTCTCGCCCTCTCTCCCCCTCACCTCGGCCACTGCTCAAAATGATCGGAAGTCACCTTTCTCTGACTCCCCTTCATCCCTCATTCTTCTCCCTCGCTCCCTCGCTCCCTCGCTCCCTCGCTCCCTCGCTCCCTCGCTCCCTCGCTCCCTCGCTCCCTCGCTCCCTCGCTCCCTCGCTCCCTCGCTCCCTCGCTCCCTCGCTCCCTCGCTCCCTCGCTCCCTCGCTCCCTCGCTTCCTCTCCCCCTCACCTCGCCCACTGCTGAAACTCCTCTTCCCCCTTCTCTCAACGCGCATCTCAAACTCCCTTCTCTCTGCCTCCCCTTCAACTCAAACTCGGCTTGATCGTTCCCTCTCCCCCTCTCTTTCCTCTCCAACCCCCCCCCCCCCCCCTTCCCTCTCCAACTCACCTTGCCCACTCCTGAAACTCCTCTTCCGCTGATTCTCTCCTACTCACACATTCCTTCATCCCCCCCCCCCCCCCTCCCCCCCCCCCTCACCTCGCCCACTCCTGAAACTCCTCTTCCGCCGCGTCTCTCCGCTGCACCCGCGCCTCCCGCGTCTTCTCCAGCCGCCGCTGCCGCGCGGCGCTCATCCCCTCCGCGCGCCCTCCCCCGATCCGCCTCCCCCCGCTGCGCATCTCCGCGCTTCCCTCTCCGCCACTGAACGACCCACTACCGTTAACGCCCATCCCCTGCCACTCCTCTATAATAGGGTTACCACCACTACTATTGGTACTAAACCCTCTGCTGGTGCCACTACTAACGCTGCTAAACCCTCCGCGGCTGGATTCGTTTGGCTCAAATCCGCCGCTTTCGCCGCCGCCACTCGCGCTGCGGGACTGCGACTCGGGCCCTCCTAAATCCGAACTTTGAGGCGATCCTAGATCCGAACCCCTAGACGATGCTACATCTGCCGAACCGCCACTAAGCCTCGTTCGCCTCCTCTGCCGCCCACGGCGCGTCGGCTCGGCCGCATCTGCCGGCGCGTCGGCGCGTCGCTCCTGCGGCGACGTGCTTCCCTCTCGTCCCTCCGCCGCTGCGGCGGAGATAACTAACGCGCCGCGCGCGCAAAGACTCGAGGTGTCATTCGGTTTTCCGACAATCTTGAAAGGCAGCGAGATATGCAGTGGGAGAGGGCGCAGCGGGAGAGGTGACTTTTGAGTCGAATCGAAAGGCAGCGAGATAGGATGCAGCGGGAGAGGTCGCAGAGGGAAAGGACGGAGCGGAGGGCCGCTGACGAAACATGCGGTGGGGAAAATCAGCCGTGCATCAGCAGCGGCGTGAAACACGGCTAGCGAGCCGCTTCGCACGAGCATTTCTGAATGCCTCTCTACGCGCAGTTACTATCACCACTGGAAGCTTTTGAGAATTCACAAGTACTCTCTAGGCGCAGCTAATATCGCTATCGGAAGCCCTTCCCCTTGGCACTTAACGGGGAAATTACTGCCGCGGACTGTCCGCAATCTTTTCATACTTTCGTGGACAGCCCCTACTTTCATGGACACCACATCAACCTTTCGCTTCTCCCGTGGACTCCGTCCCTACTTTCATGGACATCCGCCTTACTTCCATGGACAAGGTCGAAATCGCAGGAAATAGGCGAAAACTCAACTGTACAAAAAATGACGGGCGCTGAAAAAAAAAAAAACAGCGGCTTAGCGTGCGTCGCAAAGAGTCGCGCACTACAGTGCCCCAAACCTAATCCAAAACAGAATCAGAATTATATTTCAAAGAAGCATTTTTATTTAGAGCCCTGTTAAAAAACATAATATATTTTGGAAGTTATGCAGGGAAATTCTCCAAAAACATTAATCATGAGAAAGAAACCTTTCTTTTTGCGAATATGATGTAAACAACAACAGCAGCACTAGTCTGAACTGGTAGACAAATTTACAGAGCGTACTGATTTTTCCTTTTGAAGTACAGTTACGTAGAAACGCGTGGGTACTGCCTTCCGAATCACACATCACAAGACTTTTTTTGCCAAACACACCAAACGAAAACCTGGCGTGAAAGTCATGTTCCCAATTTCGGTGAGATTCTGTTTCAGATTAGGTTTGAAGCACTGTGGTGCGCGACTCTTTGCGACGCACGCTGAGCCGCTGTTTTTCTTTCTTTCAGCGCCCGTCATTTTTTGTACAGTTGGGTTTTCGCCTATTTCCTGCAATTTTGACCTTGTCCATGGAAGTAAGGCGGATGTCCATGAAAGTAGGGACGGAGTCCACGGGAGAAGCGAAAGGTTGATGTGGTGCCCATGAAAGTAGTGGTTGTCCACGAAAGTATGAAAAGATTTGCGGACAGTCCGCGGCAGTAATTCTCCCGGCACTTTACGCTTTCGTGTCGAATCTAAAGCGGAAAACGCAGGGGTGTTTGAAGAGTACGTACTGCAGCATTTTGGTGAAGCATGGGGCCTCCTCTCAGAGGGTTTTCCTATTGATCGTTGATCTTGGTGGTTGATTTCGGTTTAGTATCCCCATCGATCGAAACCAACCAGTTTTGAGCCATTCAACTCGGTCTGTTGTGCGTCCGCACAGCTCTTTTCGTCAAAATCGTGACCAATCATCCGATATCCGGCGAAACCGGTGTGCGTGCTGGAACCAAACTGTATAAGGTCTGTCGGGCAGGGCCGTCATAAGCGAGGAAACGTTTTGTCAGAATAAGTGAAGCGGGTAAACCCAAAAAAAAAATGCAACAAGCAGCTCTGCAATCCCTGCAAATTTTGCCCTTCACATATGGCGTAGCATTTCAACAGTTTCTGGGCACTGCGACAGTCATTTACACCTTGAGCCTGACAGAGGAACACAACTTTTCAGGGTGCCAGTAGACAAAAACGCACAGGGGTTTCGAACGGTATCGTCACGGGCATGTGGGCCTTTCGCACGGGCACGAAGGTTACCATTTTGATGTTTTGCGGGGTAGGTTTGAGTGGCATATTTTGGCGAGCCATTGTTCACTTAGTCACCCTGTGTTAAATTTCGGCGCTTTCAAGCAAGAGTGAGTTTCTCTGGTGTAGGACCAGAGTGGTGGTTGGCGGGTGAGATGTTGAGTGAGTTTCTCTGATTTGGTTTACTCCCTTTTATACTCAGTGAAATGTGGCGAAAATTGTTGCGGCGCACATCTTTCGTCTTGTGCCGCATGTTCGTCACCGCTGTCATGATGACGCTGCACTGTTGGCTTTGTTCACGGCCCACGTTGAGTGGGCCGTTGCCCGTGTGCCAACGCTAATGGGCGATGGTTTCTGATTGGGCCACGTATTAAGCTGGGCCTTAGGTGTGCACCCTGTGTATCTCTTCCAGAGAGTCTGTCGCTGACTTTAGTCGCATTTTCGTCAATATTCGTTATTGCCCTCACCGTTTGATGTCGCAAGAGGTGAACGAAGAGGCAATCGAGGTCAGCTTTGTTGACCAACATCTCACCAACATCAACCACCCAGATCAACGATCGATGGGAAAACTCTCTAAAATGGCATTCCTGCAAAGTTTGGGGGGCCAGTCAAATTAGCAGTTCCAGTTTTTCCTACTCCACAAATATTCAGGTATATTGTACAGTCCGAATGTACAAGTTCGAGACCGCCATCGCGCCATTTTTTATATCTGTGGAAAGCAACTCTCCAATCTCTTCGTATTGGAGTAATTAGGCTTACTGCATATGAAAGCTACACTCTTGGGCAACTACGTGAGATGGGCAAACGTACGAACGCGATCTAAGAGCGTGTGTCGAAGGACAGAGTAACGAGGGAACAATACAACTAAGGCAACATCAAAATAGCAGAGAGCATGGATACAGCTAGCCTAGAGCACTCGGTCGTGGCTCGGCAGAGCTGTAACGTGTGCTTCATAAATTGGCGCGAAGCGCTTAGATCTAGGCTTGTGTTGGAAATACCTCAAGGACTTGAGCGTTTCTGAAGTGTAACACTACACTTGAGTAAAGCCGTATCGGGTATGCGAGTCAGCGGAGGTTACACGAGGAGGTTGGACGAAAGAACACGAAAGGACGAAAGACTCGAAGGGTCGCAACCGGAGGTTGCGACTGACCGTTACAACTGCAAGGGTGGTAACCGAATCGACCATGGAGTCGCTGTGCGACTCGATAACCGTTCCTTCGACTGTATTCTACAACTGCTTTACTTTCCTATTTTCTATATATTGCTCTATGCTTGTTTCTTTTAATCAATCACTTGCTCTCACATACTAGTGCAAGAGTTCAACTACTCAACTTCCGCTGCACTACTCAAGTATCTTGTACAACTGGGACTTAGTCTCTGAAATATCCTAAGGGCTTTTTCTCAGCCCAACAGCTTGAAACAACAAGGCGGGCAAAATGCATGCGGCTTGTCAGGAGGCCACATTTGGGTACCGCGATTTGAATTTCGTTGCAGAGCTGCACGGCAACCCCATTATAGCAGTGTACGCCTTACTAACGTAAACCCGTGATAAGGAAATACCATTTCCTTACACCCTACCCCCTCCTAGGTATGGTCTTAGCTACGACCGCCGACGTCGTGCACATTGCGTGATTTGAGGTAGACTCATAACACCGAGTAATTCTCGATCTGTGCCAGGGGCACCCAACTGTTTTCCAGGGCCGTCCGGTCCTTCCAATATATCATAAACTCGATCAGGCGAGCCCCTCGAGGGTCCTTGATCCAATGGCTGAGAACCTTCGCATATGGAATGATGGGCTGATGTTCCATGTGGCCGGTAACAGTAGGTGGGCTGTAACGGAGAATGTCATGTGGCTGATGGTAAATGGTCCACAGTACTAAAACTCGAGCCTGGTAAGTTACTGCTCGTCGATGTAGATTGGCGTTGCGCTCATAAATAACATTCGCGCGCTTAATGGCTTCAGCTGCTCGCTCTCGGACATTATGTTATATTTCGGCGAACTATTGGGCTTGAGGTACAGGATTTTCAATGTTGGACGTGATCGGTACTGTAGGGTTCTGCCCGTAATTCTGGTGATTGTCGTGTAGGGTTCTGACGAGGCGTTATTATACGCAAACTCAATAAGTGGTAGTTGCTGCTCCTAGTCGGCCACGCCATTACAGGTGGCGCGAATCAGCCGCTCCATCGTATGATTGGCCCGTTCGGTCTGTCCGCCAGCCTCGGGGTGGTAGGCGGAGGAGAATTGCAGGCGCATACCAAACTGTTCCCAGAGATTGCGCCAGAAGTTACTGGTGAATTTCGTGTCACGATCCGAAAAGATGGCGGATGGAATTCCATGGAGGCGAACGACGGTTGAGATGAAAGGGCGGGTTGTTTCTTCGGCTGAGATGCTTTTCTTGCATGCGGCAAAATGGGCCATCTTTGTCAGCTTATGAACGACGACAAATATCGCGTCATTATATCCGTCCTTGGCAGGCAGTCCCGTGACGAAGTCCATCATCACCTGCTGCCACGCACGCTCAGGCGGCGGAATCGGCTGCAACTGTCAAGATGGCTTCTGCTTCAATGATTTCATGGTTTGGGAGGATCTGCACGAAACCACATGCCGCTGCACGTCCCCTTGCATATCGGGCCATAAATCATATTTGGTCAACTACTGTCACGTTTTCTCCACTCCGAAATGCCATGAAGCGGTACTGTTATGGGCTTCCTATAGCAGTAATTCTCATAAGAAGCTGTACTCAGGTACCCAGATGCGGTCAGTCTCTGTCTTTACATAATAGACTCTCTTAGCTGTTGCGAGCTGTTCGTACGCACCCGACGTAAAGAGTTTGTCCGTCTGGTACCCGTGGGTGAATAAGCCTGTTAAAAGCGAGGAAGTTTTGGCGAGAATGATGGAGTTAAGGTCGGCGGATGGGCGAGAAAGGGGGTCTGCAATGTTCGATGCCCTTTTTTTGTACGTGACAGTGTAGTGGAAATTGGATTCCATGAAATCCAACCACCTGATCTGTCGTGGGTTGAGCAGTGGCTGTGCGCGGATGTAACGTAGGCTTCGGTGGTCTATCCGTACTATCACGTCCGCGCCCGTCAGGTAGCACCACCGCACCTTGAAGGTGTGCACGATCACAAGCATCTCCTTGTCATTGGTTGGATAATTTCGCTCGGGCGGGTGCAGCTTTCGTGACTCGTACACGATTGGCTATAGGTTTTCGCAGAAGTCCTGTAACAGTACTGTTCCGATGGCGATGTCGCTGGCGTCTGTGATCACTTCGAATGGACGGTGAGGATCGGCGGTGCGAAGAACAGGGGCTGAGCACAGAAAAGTTTTGAGCGCAGAGAATTCAGCTTGCTCTTTCTCCCCCCACATATACTCACTCCCTTTCTGCAGCAGGTCAGTTAACGGTGTAGTTACCCCCGCCATATTCGGGATAAACCTCGCCATGGCGATCAATTATGTTCGGAGATTTCGTCATAACTGTGGTTGGTTCCCCCGTCCACGAATATTTTAATGTTTTCCCCTTGAACCCTACCCTCTAAATATATGGGGTAATCCGCCGCTGCACCCTCCTTATTCAGCCGAGTTTGGTCAATTGCGTGGATCGGTACTAGTACTCGATGTGGGTCGTCGGTCACGGGCGAGCAGGTTCCATCAGTAGTAGGCCCATTAACTACTGATACTAAGCGTTTCCCTGATCGCTGAACTCCCCTGCCCTCGATTCCGCTTCTTCCACTCGGTACGGACCTGTTACACCCGAAACAGCGACCCCTGAAGACTGTAAATGCTGAGTTTGATATTATAACAGCGTGTAAAGTGGCACGCTCGATTGGTCCCCGAGTTTGATTTTTGTCATAAGAACCCGCCCTTGGTCTGTAGAACGAATCCAACAGCTCTGTAACCCTCTCCGCCCCCATCAAATATGTAATTTCTCGGACTTGTACAGTGACGGAAACTGTTGTCCGGATGTTTTGCATTAATTCGGGTTTTTGGGCTTCTCGACCACTGTACATGACGTGTTAATGTTTAATGTTGATACGCTTTGGGAGGGGCACATACTGGATGTTTTTATAGCACTAAAATCCATAATAGTACACTTGATCTAACCTAGTACCAAAAGATATACAAAGAGTACATCCGGACAATTGTTTCCGAGGACAAAGACTAAACTTCCGAACAACGTTATTAGTACCTTGTCCACCAACCCTTGGCCTTGATCACCACCGCACCCTCCTAGGCATGTTATCTATGAGGTTAGTGCAAACCTTTGCATGGATCTTCTTGCACCCTTTCTAGACCCACCCTTTTGCATAAGGTGGTGAGCACTGGATGAATCGCGAAGGATTTGAGCGTATGCAAGAGATTTGTGCACGATTTTGGATTGAATATTATCTCTGAGACTAGTCACGCCAAGGTGTGCCTAAGATGCTATAAGTAGATTGGTCACGCCTTATCATGGATCGTCTTCGTCGTACCGTTGTAGGGTAAAATTACGAACAGATTGACGAAAAATAGTGTATCCGCCGTGAAATCTAGGGTAGCATAGATTGTGCACGCTTTCACTATTAGAATCACGTTAAAATCCACGGGTCTCATCACGGTGCAGCTATCGAAGAAGCCTCGACTGGTGCGGAAGAATATCCGGATTAAGGTCTGGTTAGGAAGAGGGTCACTCTAGTGCTACATACTCATGCTCTCCAAGCCATTCCAAGCCTAGGTGGGATAAATGGCTTGGAATGGCTTGGAGAGCATGAGTATGTTGTACTAGAGTGACCCTTTTCCTAACCAGACCTCAACCCGGACATTCTTCCCTAACAATCGAGACTTCTTCGAATGCGGCACCGTGATGAGACCTGCGGATCCAAGCATGATTCTATAGTGTAAGGCTGCACAATCGGCCGTGCTACATTACCCTTAGTTTCGCGGCATATACGCTAGTTTTCGCCGCTCTTT
Source organism: Closterium sp. NIES-67 (assembly GCA_027943415.1). Taxonomy (NCBI): domain Eukaryota; kingdom Viridiplantae; phylum Streptophyta; class Zygnematophyceae; order Desmidiales; family Closteriaceae; genus Closterium; species Closterium sp. NIES-67. Next base: position 67,477 of record BQMB01000052.1, read on the forward strand.
TCGTGGTTTTACCCTACAGCGGTACGACGGAGACAACCCATGAAAAGATGGGCCAAGTGGCTAATGGCATCTTTGGTTACACCTCAGCGTGGCTAGTCTAAGAGATAGCATTCAGTCTAAAATCGTGCACAATGCTCTTGCATACGCTCAAATCCTTCGTGATTTTCCTAGTGCTTACCCCCTTATGCAAAAGGGTATGTTCAGCAAGAGTGTGAGAAGATCCCTGCAAAGGTTTGCACTAGCCTCATAGATAACATGCCTAAGAGGGTGCGGCTGGTGATCAAGGCCAAGGGTCGGTGGACTAGGTACTAGAAACGTTGTTTCGAAAGTTTCGTCTTTGTCATGGGAAACAATTGTCAGGATGTAATCTTTGTATATCTTTTGGCACTAGGCTAGATTAAGTGTACTATTATGGATTTTAGTGTTGAGAACACATTTACTATGTGCCCCTCCCAAAGCGTACTACCATTAAATATGAAAACTTTATGCACAGTGATCGGAAAGCCCAAAAACCTTAATTAATGCAAAACATCCGGACAGTTGTTTTCGTCACTGTATTTCTCTGCGTATATCTGGTCAAAGTCACCAGAAGAATTTGTCGAACTTCTTGTTAGGGTGAATGTAACTGATGTGCTCTACCATATGGGACTGGAAGAGTGTGATCGTGCGAGCGGCACGGTCACGAGAGATCTCCAAGCCCAGTTAGCGCCTCAGCTCCCCCAAGTCTGTACAAGTGTGCCTCCTAAGCAACTCGGCCTTCACTGAGGCCAGTGCGACTCTGTAAGGAGTAGCAAAGATAAGATCGTCTATGTACACTAGGATGTAGAATGGGGCCTGACCAGAGCGAACAAAGAGAGAGGGGTCAGTAGAGGACAGAAAGAACTGCAGCTCAGCAAGAGTGGTGCGAAGCGTGTCGTGTCACTCATGAGGTGCCTGACGAAGGTCGTAGACAGGGCGGCACAGGCTCCACTGGGTCCAAGGTGGGAAGGACCAAGAGAAGCCTAGTGGGCGCCGGAGGTAGATCTGCTCGTGCACACTACCCTGCAGGAACGCTGTGGAGAAGTCGAGTGAGTGAAGCTCGTAGTTACGCTGCGCAGCTATGTGGAGAAGGACCTGAAGAGTAGTCATCTTCGGGGTCAGGGAGAAGGTCTGGAAGAAGTCCACACCCTCACGCTGACTGAAGCCTCTAGCCACGTAATGCGCCTTGAATTTCGGCGGCTCTCCAGGTGCGCGCTTCACCTTGTAGATCCACATGCCATCGACTACGTTCGCCCCAGGCGAGGGAACTGCGTCGACGTAAGTGCCTGTGGATCTATAGGATGCCATCTCAGCCTCCATGGCCTTTATCCACTGGGCTGCCCAGGGCCCCGACACCGCCTCAGCGTAAGAGCGCGGAACAGGGATATTGAGAGCATCTAGGTCGCCCTCTGGGGATACAAGCATGGAGCAGAGATGGGGAACAGCGGCAGCAAGGTAGGCCAACTCGTACTGCCTGTCCTCTAGCACATCATTGCCAAGGGCAGGTTCACCCCCGACGGACGGAGGACGGGCAGTACCAGAGACCAGAGCGGCAGCGTAGTCAAGACGGTGGCTAGCAGCAAATTCAGCGACAGCAGCGACAAGCGCAGAGACAGACTCAGGAGGAGCAGTAGGGTTAGTGACAAGCAACGCAAGCCAGCGCGAGAGGGTAGGTCGAGCAGTATGAGCAGCGTCTGAACGAGGAGGGGGGGACTGCGGGAGCGACGACGGAGGAGGTAACAGAAGCCCGGGTACTAGAGAAGCACAAGAACGGAGGAGCATAGGGTGGACACTACGACGGGGAGAGACAGGACGAGCACTTGAGGGGCGGTGGACCCAGTGGGGAAGAACTAGGAGTCCCTGACTCCGACTGACCACCCTCTCCGTCCGCACCCGCACCCCCTCCACCCGCTGCTGCCGACCCCCCAGGACCCTTGCCCCCCTTGCCCTTGCCCTTGCCGCCAGAGTAGCGGCCCGGGGCAGAGGCAGCCGCTGCAGTGTTGGCTACAGAGGCAGAGGCAGCGACTGTCACTGGGGAGGGAGCGCTGCCCTGAAAGATAGGGACTGCCGATGCGCCAATGGAACCAGTGATGGCGCGGAGGCGGTCCTCTATCTCAGTCAGGGAGGTCGAGAAGAGGTCAAGGGTGAGCTCAGAAGGGGTGACGAGTGAGGAGCGCGTCGCGGGCAGGGGCAAGGCAGTTAGGGAGGCGGGTGACAAGGAAGTAGATAGTGGCGAAGAGGGGGGGCGGGGCAAGTGCCAGCTGGGCCTCAGTATAGGCCGCACGCTAGCGTGCGTCGAGGGAGCGGAGGTGCTCAACTAAGTCTGTTATGGTGGTGAAGGACGTCAGGTCGGGATGGAAGAAAGGGAGGAGGAGATAACCAAGAGTGGCAAATGACGGTGTGGAGTACCTAGCGAGGATTGCCAGCCAGAGGGCACGGGCTGACGCGACACCCACAAAGTGGGAGTGCTCGTCAACCGACAGGCACCCGAGAATGGCGACATGAGCAGTTGCGTTGCGGGACACCCAGGCAGAGTAGGCGGTACGAGCTGTTGCGTGCACAGCCTGCTGCGCAGACGTCGCGTCAGCAGCAAGAGTGTCCGGGCGGGGGACTGGAGGGAGCTCACCAGTGACGTGGGCGACCAGGGACTCATCGTCAACGCGCTGACTTGTGAGCTCAAGAGAACAGCCTCCAGCTAGGAGGCGAAACTGACCCCCCACCCCTCCCCATCCAGGCGTAGAACGAAAACGCTGGGCGACGCCATGCTAACAAGTGTGGTGGCAGCTGCTGTCGTGAAGACGGAGGCGATAGAGGCAGAGACAGCGGCGAAAAATGCTACAGGGGTAGCAGGAACAGGAGCTGCAGTGGGAGCCGATGGCAGAAGCAGCTGCGAGCTGGTGGCATGGTGGCGACGGCGGTGAGCCAGCGGGCTGGCTGGCGGCGGCGACCGCGCGGCTGCAGGCTAGCCACGGGAGCGATGGCAAAAGCGGCCGCAGTTGGCAGCTGCAGCCGCAGTAGCAGCAGTGGCGGCAGCGCAAGTGGCGGCAGCGGCAGCCGCAGCAGCGGCAGTGGCGGCAACAGCTGCGGCAGTGGCAGCAACGGCAGCGCAAGTGGCGGCAGGGGCAGCCGCAGCAGCGGCAGTGGCGGCAGCGGCTGCGGCAGTGGCAGCGGTGGCAGCGCAAGTGGCGGCAGCAGCAGCTGCAGTAGGGCAGTGGCGGTAGCGGCTGCAACAGTGGCAGCGGCGGCAGCGCAAGTGGCGGCAGTGGCAGCCGCAGCAGCGGCAGTGGCAGCCGCAGCAGCGGCAGTGGCGGCAGCGGCTGCAGCAGTGGCAGCAGCAGCAGTGCAAGTGGCTGCAGCTGCAGCCGCAGCAGCGGCAGTGGCGGCAGCGGCTGCGGCAGTGGCAGCGGCGAGCTGCACAGGTGGCGGCAGCGGTTGCGGCAGTGGCAGCGGCGAGCTGGCGGACGCGGCTGGCGACGAGCTGGCGAGCTCTGCTGGCGGCGAGCAGGCGAGCCCTGCTGGCGGCGACCTGGCAAGCTCTGTTGGCAGCGTGCTGGCGAGCTTTGCTGGCAGCAAGTTGGCGAGCTTTGCTGGTGGCTTGCTGGCGAGCTCTGCTGGCGGCTAGCTGGCGAGCTCTGCTGGCGGCTAGCTGGCGAGCTCTGCTGGCGGTGAGCTGGCGAGCTATGCTGGCTGTTGGCTGACTAGCGAGACACGTGAGAGGCGAGTAGAGGCTGGTAGCAACCAGCAGGGGCAAAATCGTGGGCTAAGGGCGAAACAGCCGGCTGGCTAAGAGGGAGCTGGCGGCTAGCGGGCGTACGAAGTGCGAAAATTGAGAGCAGGAGGTGCGGAAAAAAAGAAAAGAAAAGAAAAAAAAAAATGAAGATACACTAGCGGAAGCGTGTGACGCGGAAACTACCTAGCTCTAGACCATGTTAGGTTATCAAGAGAATCAAAAAGTGACTAAGGGAAAAGTGTTGAGGGGTACAAGAGAAGGGCTGTACCCTCTAAGAACTGACCTACTAGGCTATATACAAATATAAGCTAGCTAACTAGAATTATATTTGTTGACAAAATGCACCCGCTGCCGGACAAACTGCCATGCTGGCTCGGGTCGAACGTGGGCGACCTCTGCGTTTTGAGAATTCCCGGCGCCATGTTGATGCTTGCAGTTTGCAGGCCAGTTGGAGAGGTAATTGGGGGCGGCAGATTTATGTTTGCCCCTTCGCCTACTTCCGCTCGTCCAATAGCCGGTGGCGGGTTGTTCGTCGAACCCTCGGGCGAAGCCGCGTGTGGTCGCTGATTGTCGCCAGGTATTTCAGAACGCTGCTGGGTCACTTGCTCCTATTGTCCTTGGTTTGTCGTTGGTGTGGTCATATCGCGTCGTGTCTGAGGCATTCGGCTTCACAGTGCAAATATCTTGGATTCAGCTTGGGCCGTTTCGGATCGCAGACGCGCCAACTCCTGCAGATAGAACTCGTGATTGAGATGGACTTCTTCGAGTGCTGCCGCCCTTTTTTCAGTACTCATGGCGATGGACGCCGAAGGATCCACCATTTCGCATAAAGTTTTGGGCGGCTTTTAGCATGCTGGCACTACGAACACAATCGTGGTTGTAGTGGATATGCAGTAAGCACAGGGTGTCAGCCTCCCTAAGTATCGGTATTGCAGCGGAACTAGAGCGCAAGGCCAAGGATCGTTGGCTGTGATGGCCAGGTGTATAGAAGCGCAAAGAGCATGTGTCGAAGGATTGAGTAACGAGGGAACAATACAATTGAGGCAACATCAATTTAGCAAGGAGCACACGGCCGTGGCTTTGCAGAGATGCGACATGTGGTTTGTAAATTGGCACGAAGCTTCCGGATCTAGGCATGAAACAGCAAGGCGGGCAAAATGCATGCAGCTCGTCAGGAGGCCACATTTGGGTACCGCGATTTGAATTTCATGGCAGAGCTGCGCGACAACCCCGTTATAGCAGTGTACGCCTTACTAACTAAACCGTGTGATAAGGAAATACCATTTCCTTACAGTTGCGCGGTTACTATTGCATGTGTAGGTTCGCATTGAACTTCCCACAAGAATGCAATCTCTTTCACACACAAAAAAACCAGTGTTTCGGACGTGATGTTGACCGGCATGTTCCGGTTGAAGATGGGGCTAACCCTGCCGGACCCTGACACCCAACGGGGTCGCAATCCGTCGTATAGGGTGTGCGCTCGGCTTTAGGCCGGTGGGTTGCTGTTGTCCCTGTTCGTGCACTGTGTCAAACATATTTTATATATGTCTTATAGGCTAGATAGGTGCGTACTCTTAGAGGGTACAACCCCTTTGACAAAACCAGCATGTTTGCATCATTCATTCTCACTTTGATATGGTATCATGCTAAGTTAGGTCCCCCCCGCCCACCCGCGCTTCTGCCTTAGGCCTAGTCCTAGAAGCTCCGTTTGCGCCCCGCTGGCCCCGTACGCCCCGCTGGCCCCCTAGAGCCCCGCTGGCTCCTTAGCGCCCCGCTGGCCCCGTTAGCGCCCTGCTGGCCCTGTGCACCCCACTGGCCCCGTACGCCCCGCTGGCCCCTGAACGCCCCGCTAGCCCCGTTCGCGCCCCGCTAGCCCCGTCGAGCCCCGCTAGCCCCGTGCGCCCCGCCGGCCCCGTACGCCTCGCTGGCCCCGTTAGCGCCCCGCTCGCCCCGTCAAGCCCCGCTAGCCCCGTGCGCCTCGCCGGCCACATACGCCCCGCTGGCCCCGTTCGCCCCGCTGGCCCCGTTAGCGCCCCGCTGGCCCCGTCGATCCCCGCCAGCCCCGTGCGCCCCGCTGGCCCCGTTCGCCCAGATGGCCCCGTTCGCCCCGCTGGCCCTGTTGGCCCCCCGCTGGCCCCGTGTGCGCCCCGCTAGCCCCGTCACGCCCCTCTAGCCCCATGTGCCCCACTGGCCCCGTGCGCCCCACTGGCCCCGTACGCGCCTCCGGCCCCATGCGCCCCGCTGGCCCCGTTCGCCCCTCGCTAGCCCCGTTGCGCCCCGCTTGCCCCTTGCGCCCCGCTGGCCCCGTGTGCCCCTCTGGCCCTGTTTTCCCCGCTGACCCCGTTAGTGCCCCGCTGGCCCCGTTAGCGCTCCGTTAGCCCTGTGCGCCCTGCTAGCACTGTGCGCCCCTTCGGCCCCCAGCTAGCCAGCCCCTCCCTCGCCGGCCCCCAGCGCCACCGGCCCCTGCTCCGCCGGCCACAGCCTGCACCGGCCCCGCGCCAGCCAGCCGCCCCGCCGCAATGCCGCCGCGCCGCAGTGCCACCGAGCCGCCGTGTAGCTGTGCCGCCGTGTCGCTGCACCGCCGTGTCACTCTGCCGCCCCCGACCTTCTGAGCCGGCGCATCTGCCGGCTGTCTCCATCGCACTCCACCATTCTCCACCACCCTCCACCGCTCTCCACCGCACTCCACTGCACTCCACTGCTCTTCACCGCTCTCAGCCGCCTTCCTTCGCCTTTCCTCCTCTTCCTGTCAGCGGCAGTCAGCTGCTGTAGCCGTGGTGATGGCGGACTCACAGCTCCGCCTGGACGCGGAGGGTCGGGCGATAGACTTCGAGGCGTGGCTCGTCGACCTCCGCCGTCACTTGACAGGTCAGTGCGAGGATGGTCACTCCCTTGCTGTTCATGTTGATGGCCTGCTTCCCCGCCCCGCTGCGCCTGTTGCCCTCCCTAACGCCCCCACCACTGCTGAGCATGAGGCCATTTCCATTGCTGCGCTTGCTCGCGTTGTCTGGGAGCCGCGCGACGTCGTTGTGCAGCTTGCTATTAGTCATGCACTACCCCTATCTGAGCGTCCCCGCTTTACCAGTGCAGGGAATGCACAGGATTTCTTAGAGGCAGTTATCACGCGCTATTCCACCCCCGCCTTAGCCTCTGCTGGCCGCCTGATCCTCCCCATGCTGTTCCCTGATCTTGCGTCCTTCCCCATTGTCGCCGACCTTGAAACTCACCTCCGCGCACTTGAGACTAGCTACCGCACTGCTAGCACTGAGGTTCAGCTCACTGCCTTTCCGCCACTGCTCTGCACTACCCTTTATCTCATTGCCACGCGCCTCCCATACCACCTAGCCACAGCCCGCGACCACTTCCTTAGTTAGCACCCGGGTAACCTCACCCTCCCGGCCTTCGTCACTGCCCTGTCTACGATAGAGACCTGCCAGTTCACTATCGCTCAGTCTAGCGGTACTATGCCGGTCCCTATCTTTCAGGGTTGTTCTACCTCCAAGAGCTCTTACTCTGACGTCATTGCTGCTGTTGCTGAGACCGCAGCTGCAGCTTCAGCGCAGCCACGTACGGGTAAGGGCCGCCGCCCCAAGGGGGGGCGTGGCAGAGGGAAGGGGGGTGGGGGTGGGGAGGGCGGAGGAGCTGGGGGCGGGGACTGTGGTTCAGACGAGGGGATAGGGGCTGGTGCCTTGGAGCTGCAGCAGCAGTAGACGCAGCCTCAGCAACAACAGCCGCAGCCATAGCAGCAGCAGTTGCCGTGGTGGAATGGCGGCACTAGTGGCAGTGGTCGCAAAGGTGGCGGGCGCAGCTCGCTATTGGGTGGCGGCTCCATTGCAGTCACCTGCCAGTACCAGCTTCAGACCCTCCCCCATCGCGGCACCGTCTGCGAGCGTCCCGGTCACACCACCGTTCGCTGCTACCGCCGCCTGAACGACCTTTTCCGCCACCGCTTCGGTCCCACGTCGGACCCTCCTGACTGGTACGCCCTGGCTCGCCACCGTGTACCTGTCTTTGAGCTAGATCCTAATACCCGGTGCTGCCTAGCGTAGGTGTGTCCTCTCTGTGTAGTTTAGGCTCCCCTGCTGCGTCAGGCGTAGGCCCCTCTGCCCTGTTTAGCCTAGGTTCTATGCTAGCCCCTCCAACAGCTGACGCTACTGCGTCGCTCTCCTTTACACTGGACTTTGGTGCGTCTGCATGTTTCTGTAACGACCACGCTGCGCTCATGCTGCTTGCTGCCCCTTCCGCTGTAGTACTTGCTGACCCCTCCTCAGGCAAGGTAGTAGCCCGTAGCTCCACTACCCTCCCCTGTCTGGCGGTCCCCTCGGGCTCTCTTATAGGCCTGCATATCCCCTCGTTCTCTAGGAACCTAGTTGGTGTCGGCTGTCTTCAGAACCTCGGCGTCACCACTACGTTCCCCGAACATGAGCGGTACGCGGTCTGTACCGAGGCCGCCATTGGTGCCCCTCAGACCATGTTCTCCTGGAACAGTGTGTCAGGCCTGTTTACGCTTGACAGTGCGTCCCACCCGATGAGGGCGTCCCCCCAGGTGCCTGCGGCGACCCAGGTCGCCACGGCTTGCTCCTTTCGGTCGCTCACCCACCCGTCGCTGCTGTGGCACCACCGCCTAGGTCACCCCGCACTCCCGTGTCTGCGTCATATGCCCCATCACAGTCTTGTCATCCATCTCCCTGCGTCGCTCCCTGCCCTTCCCCCCTCGCTTGTGCCGCCATGTACACCTTGTGTCGAGGGCCGGCTGCGCCGTGCTCCTCACCCATCCTTGTTCCCCCCTACCACTGCGCCAATCCAGACCCTGCACTTGGACGTTTGGGGCCCAGCCCCCGTCCCTGGGCCGCGTCGAGAGCGCTACTTTCTAGTGCTTGTCGACGACTACATGTGCTACACCACGGTGTTTTCCCTGGAGCGGAAGGCCGATGTGCCTGACGTTCTTATCCCGTGGGTCGTAGCTGCGCGAGTCCACCGCAGCCTCCCAGTGCTGCGTCCCCACTCTGACCATGGTGGCGAGTTTGCCTCTGGTCTGCTTGGCCAGTTCTTTCGTGCAGAGGGCATCACCCAGCCGTACACCCTGCCGGACTCCCCGCAACAGAATGGGGTCGCTGAGCGACGCATCGGTTTGGTTATGGAGGTTGCTCATACCTCCATGATCCATGCCGGTGCACCCCATTTTCTGTGGCCGTTCACTGTTCGCTACGTTGCTCACCAGCTTAACATGTGGCCACACTCCCAGCGGCCGCAGGTTTCGCCGACCCTTCTCTGGACCGGGTTCCCTGGTGACGCGTCTGCGTTCCATGTCTGGGGCTGCCTCACTCACGTTCATGCCTCTGGCATGGACAAGCTTACTGCCCGCACCATCCCTTGTGTCTTCCTTGGTTTCCCCCTTGACGCGTCTGACTGGCACTTCTACCACCCGCCTTCTCACCGCTTTTTTCACTCGCGTGATGTCAGTTTTGACGAGTCTGTCTCCTTCTACCACCGCTTTCCCCACCAAGGTCTCCCAGTTTCCCCGCCCCTGTTTATGGTTCCCACTTACACGGTAGCCCCTGCTCCTCTCCCTCCCCTTCCTGCCCCGTCTGGTGTGTCTCACGTCACTCCCCTCTCGTCGCTTGTCCTGGTTGAGGAGTCGGCTGACTCCGGGGGCCCCGCGGTTTTGGTTTTGTCGCTTGTCTTAGCCACAGTGTCCCCTCCTCTGCCGCCGATGCCGCTGCAGCAGTCGCTGCCGCTGCGGCCGCAGCAGCAGCCACAGCCATTGCAGCTACAGGGGTCCTCGAGTTATGCGGGTGCTGGTTCTGGGGGTGCAGGTCTTGGGGTTACTGTCGTGGCTTGTCCCGGCGGTCTCGGGGGTGGCACCGGTGCTGGAGAGGGTTCTCGTTCTAGGGGTGTTGGCGTGGAGTGTCCTGGAGGCAGCCGTGGTGCAGCCGGAGGTTCAGGTGTCGGCGTGGAGTGGCAGCCGCAGTAGCCGCAGTCGCCGACGGTGTTCGCCTTTCGCCTCCTTGGTCTTCCCTCCCCTGACCACCCAACTCCGCCTCCCCCACCGCCGCCTCCCCTGCCTGTTCACGGCCCTGTCCATCCTCTAGTGGACTCGTCTCTCCCTCGTTCTCCTCCTGTGTCTCCTCCCTTGTCTCTTGACCCGACGCCTCCGTCTCACGTCTGGTCTCGCTGTCCCTCACGTGCTCGTCCTGTCTCCCCTGTTCAGCGCTCCCACCCTATGTTGCTTCGTTCCCACGTGTCTCGTCCTCCCCTCCTCCCGTCGCCTCCTCCGTCGTCGCTTGTTGTCGTGCCGCCTCCCCTGTCTGACTACCTTCGTGCTGCTAGTCCTCTTGTTCCTCGTGTCCTTGCCTCCCTCGCTACCGACCCGTCTGTTCCTGTCTCGAGTCTTGACGCTCTTGTCATTGCTGTCGCTGACTTCACCTCTACCCGCGACCTTGACTACGCCACCGCTCTGGTCTCTGATTGTGTCAGTCCTCTGTCCGTCGAAGGTGCTCCTGCCCTTGGCAATGATGTCCTGGAGGACCGGCGGTACGAGCTTGCTTTCCTGTCCGAGGCGGCGCCTCATCTCTGCTCCAGGCTGCTAGTCCCTCAGGGGGACCCAGACGCCTTTGACATCCCGACCCCTCGTACTTACGCTAAGGCGACCTTGGGACTCTGGGCCTCTTAGTGGATAGCTACCATGGACGCGGAGATGGCATATTGGAGGTCCACTGGCACCTACGTTGATGCAGTTCCCCCACCAAGGGTGAACGTAGTCGATGGCCGGTGGCTCTTCAAGGTGAAGCGCCCTCCTGGAGAGCCGCCGGTGTTCAAAGCGCGCTATGTAGCTAGAATCTTTAATCAGCGCGAGGGTGTTGACTTCTTCCTGACTTTCGCCCCGAAGACGACCACTCTTCGGGCGCTGCTACACGTAGCAGCAGAGCGTGACTATGAGCTGCACTCCTTGGACTTCTCGACAACGTTTCTTCAGGGCAGTCTGCACGAGCAGGTCTACCTGTGTCGCACGCCAGGCTTCACCGGCACCTTCGCCCCGTGGACCCAGTGGCTCCTCCGGCGCCCGGTTTACGGCATGCGGCAGGCGCCGCGCGAAATGCGCGACACGCTGCGTGCTACGTTAGCTGAGCTGCAATTCTTCCCGTCCTCTGCAGACCCTTCCCTCTTCGTTCGTGTTGGCCAGACCTTGCTCTACAACCTTGTCTACGTAGATGACCTGGTCTTTGCTACTGCAAACTGGGACGCACTGGCCTCCGTGAAGCCTGAGTTGTTGAGGAGAGGCACATGCACTAACCTAGGAGAGCTGCGCCACTACCTTGGCATGCAGATCTCCAGGGACAGAGTGGCGCGCACCAGGGCATCACTCTGACACAGTCACAATTGGTGCGCCATGTCCTTCAGAGGTTCGACCTTCAGTTCTCCTCTGCACAGCCAACACCTCTGCCGGTAGATCACAGACTCTCAGCTCCAGTCCCTGAGGAGTCTGTAAAGCCTAGTGGTCCTTACGCAGAGCTGGTGGGTTGCCTCATGTACCTGATGACTTGCACTCTCCAGATCTCGCATACCCTTTCGACATCTTAGATCGCTTTGTGGCCACAGGCAGACACCGCCCACAGCACTGGTCGGCCGCTAAGAGGGTTTTGCGTTATCTAGCAAGTACATCGGGCATGGGGCTAGTGCTAGGAGGACACAAGCCAGTGGTCCTTACAGGTCACACAGACGCTTCGTGGGCAGGCGACGCTGAGACAATCAGGTCCTCCCAGGGCTAGTGCTTTAGCCTTGGTGCAGGCGCCGTCTCGTGGCGGTCCACTCGTTCGTCGTCTGTTGCCCAGTCTAGCTGTGAGGCTGAGATCTATGCCGGTGTCATGGCGGCACAGGAGCTCCGCTGGCTGACCTTCTTGCTCACAGACTTAGGTGAGCGGCCTAACTCTGTCACAAAGCTAGGTTAGCTAGGAAGGTAGGCGGCCATGAAATGGCGAGAGGTTTAGGAGCTAGGAGTGAAAGTTGACGACAGAAAAAGAGAGAGAACTAGAAGAGAGAGAGGTATACAAGGAGGGAGTTGTACCCTCTACAGTAGAGTTCGATAACCTACCAAGCCTATAATTATATAACAAATATAATTTAACACACCCCCTAGGCTTGGTAGCGGCAAGCCCACCACACACACAGCACACCAAGCCACACACCGCCTAGCACCCCCATACTCAGCAGCAGCGACAGTTACTTCAGCACGGTCAACCCCACGGCGCGTGAGGTGGGGCGACGTCGACAACGAGGGCAGCGGCTGCAACGGCGGTGACGGCGGCAGCGTCGACAGCGGCGGCGGCGGTGGTGTGCGGCGGCGGTGTGCGGCGGCGTGGCCAGCTGCACCAGCTGTGGCGACGGCGGCTTCGACGACAGCTGCCGGTGGCGGCGGAGCTCGCAGCACTCGGCGGCGTGGCCGGGCTCCACGACGGTGGGACGGCCGGCGCGAGTCAGCCATCGGCTGCGGCAAGGAAGAGGGGACGCAGGGGAAGGGCGGGCAGGGCTTCAGCAGCGGAGTCCGGGAGCGTGCCGCCCCGTGTGGCGCGCTGGCTGCATGCGGGCGAGCAGGCCAGCGCTAAGACGGGGCGCTGGCCGCTGCCGTCAGCGCGCTGTCGCGTAGACGCCGCGGCAGCGTGACGGCGCCATGGCTTGATTTTGACGCCACGACAGCGCGACGCCACGGCAGCGCGTCGCGACGGCCGCGGCAGCACGACGCGGCCGGCGGCACGACGACGCGGCCACAGCAGCTTGACGTGGCCGCCATGACAGCGAGAGAGAGAGAGAGAGAGAGAGAGAGAGAGAGAGAGAGAGAGAGAGAGAGAGAGAGAGAGAGAGAGAGAGAGAGAGAGAGAGAGAGAGAGAGAGGGAGAGAGAGAGAGAGAGAGAGAGAGAGAGAGAGAGAGAGAAACAAGCCCGCGGCGGAAGCGTGAGGAGCAGGCCCACAAGGAACGAACTGCTCCAATACCATGTTACAAAGCTAGGTTAGCTAGGAAGGTAGGCGGCCATGAAATGGCGAGAGGTTTAGGAGCTATGAGAGAAAGTTGACGAGAGAAAAAGAGAGAGAACTAGAAGAGAGAGAGGCATACAAGGAGGGAGTTGTACCCTCTACAGTAGAGTTCGATGACCTACCAAGCCTACAATCATATAACAAATATAATTTAACAAACTCTGCCCCGGTCCTGTACACTGACAACAGGGCCATGATCCTCCTGTGTCAAGAGCCTCGACTGGAGGGCAAAGCGAAGCACATCCAGTTGCGGTACTTCCTCCTGCGCGAGCTGCAGCAGCGTCACCAGGCTCGCGTAGTACACTTGGCCTCATGTGCCAACACAGCTGATATCTTTACGAAGGCGCTTGATTGTGTACTGGTACTTTTATATTAACTTGACTGGTCTTGTGGCCCTTGTCCCAGTGGCTGGACTAGTAGTACCACCCTGGATTGCTCTTGTTTAGTTTGTACTCTTGCTGACTGGTCTTCGGACCCCTGCCTCAGTGGTTGGACTAGTAGTGCCACCCTGAGCTGTGTGTCTCTTGCCAGGCACTGCCCCTCATCTAGCCTAGGGGGTGTGTCAAACATATTTGTATATGTCTTATAGGCTAGATAGGTGTGTACTCTTAGAGGGTACAACCCCTTTCGACAAAACCTACCTGTTTGCATTATTCATTCTCACTTTGATACACTGTGTGCTGAGCACGTGTTGACACTTCGTGCTTGCCTCTCTTGTCCTAACTTCGTTGTCGGTCCAAACTTTAGGAACGCGATCTCAGCTCAGAAGGCTTTCCATGCATCACCGTTTGGGACCGTGAGATACCGATCGCACTCTTCAGGACTCACCTAAGGTGACGAAACAGGGTTGAAGGTGAAGGCCGACACGTGTTGGGGCGTGTCCAGCGTGTACGTTTCCAATTCACTTTATACGGTTCAATGTGGTGCTCGGTTGTCCAACGTGGTGATATGCGAAAACCGCTCCCGACTGCAATGTATCCTACTGAACCATCGTGATTAACATACGCGCCGAACACACCCTTAGCGCTGTAGGGTTGAATGCCGTTCCGTTACGCGTCACGGTTAGAAGTGGAAAACAACACCTAGTTTTAGGTGGTGTCGCCAATTTCCAACTACTGTATGCTGCTGAAGGACAGTTGCATGTTATCATTTACACGAGTATCATTTACGCATAATTCATTATTGTAAGCAATAGCAGTTGTTGAAAAAGGGGCAAAAACAAGAGCACTTATTGTTGAGACTTGTCTTGTAACACTCCAATAATGGTAACATGGGAGGTGGTGGAGGGGAGGGAGGTGAAGGGGGGGGCCTAGGCGGAGGAGAGGGGGGAGGGGATGGTGGGGGAGACGGGGGAGGGCGAGGTGGAGGGGAAGGGGGAGGGTATGGTGGAGGAGACGGGGGAGGATGAGGTGGAGGGGAAGGGGGAGGGGATGGTGGAGGAGACGGGGGAGGATGAGGTGGAGGGAAAGGGGGAGGGGATGGTGGAGGAGACGGGGGAGGATGAGGTGGAGGGGAAGGGGGAGGGGATGGTGGAGGAGACGGGGGAGGATGAGGTGGAGGGGAAGGGGGAGGGGATGGTGGAGGAGACGGGGGAGGATGAGGTGGAGGGGAAGGGGGAGGGGATGGTGGAGGAGACGTGGGAGGATGAGGTGGAGGGGAAGGGGGAGGGGATGGTGGGGGAGACGGGGGAGGATAAGGTGGAGGGGAAGGGGGAGGGAATGGAGGGGATGGAGGGGGGAAGGAGGGGGGTGAGGTGGGGGTGAGGGAGGGGGGGAGGGAGGAGGGGAGGGGGGAGGACTAGGAGGAGGTGAGGGGGGTGGGGAGGGGGGAGGACTCGGGGGAGGTGACGGGGGGGGGGATGGAGGGGGAGGTGAGGGAGGAGGGGAGGGTGGAGGGGGAGAAGGTGGAGGAGATGGGGGAGGAGGGGAAGGAGGGGAAGGAGGGGGGATGGTGGGGGAGGGGAGGGAGGTGGAGGGGAAGGAGGAGGAGGGGAAGGAGGAGGAGGGGAAGGAGGAGGAGGGGAAGGAGGTGGAGGGGAAGGAGGAGGAGGGGAAGGAGGTGGATTTGGTGGGGATGGTGGGGGGGAAGGGGGAGAGGGGGGAGGAGAAGGAGGTGGGGGGGAAGGAGGAGGAGATGGGGGAGGGGAAGGAGGTGGGGGGGAAGGAGGCGGGGATGGGGGAGGGGAAGGGGGAGGCGGTGAGGGAGGTGGAGACGGGGGAGGGGGTGGTGAGGGTGGGGGGGAGGGAGGGGGTTTGGTGGGGGACGGGGAGGGCGAGGAGGGCGAGGAGGTGGGGACGGAGGGGGAGGAGGGGAGGGAGGAGGTGGGGGTGAAGGAGGGGGGAAGGTGGAGGGAAAGGGGGGGAGGGCTTGGGGGGGGAGAAGGAGGAGGGGAGGGAGGGGGAAAGGGAGGGGGGCTTGGGGGAGGAGATGGAAGAGGGGGAGGAGGGGAGGGAGGCGGGGAAGGGGGAGGACTAGGTGGGGGGATGGGGGAGAGGGGGGAGGATTGGGTGGAGGAGATGGCGGAGGGGGAGGGGGAGGTGGGGGAGATGGGGGAGGGGATGGGAGTGGTGGTGATGGTGGGGGGGAGGGAGGTGGGAGAGGAGGCGGGGGTTGGGGGGGAAGAGGGGGAGGAGGTGGTGGAGAGGGAGGGGGAGCTGCCATGCAGGGGCGAAGGGGGGAAGGGGGGGGACGGGGGGAAGGGGGAAAGGGGGAAGGGAGGCAGGAAAGGGGAAATTGGGACATAAGGGAGATTGGTCAGGTGCAATTGGAAAAATGCTTAGAGAAATGCCATGAAATGTAAGGGAAGAGAGGACGATGGGAGGAAGAGAGGACGACAGGAGGAAGAGAACAGACCAACAATTTCCGGGAAAGGAGGGGGTGGTTGGAATCGTGAGGGACTGGCTATAAGGAACGCAGGGAATGGAAACGTAAGGGGCAGGAGGGGGGTCAGGGAGGTACGAGCTCAAGGAAGAGAGGGAGAAGCCCTTCTCTTATATGATGAGTGACATAGTGGGAGAAACCGAGCTTGCTGCTACCCTACCCGACCTCTCAGTGGGCAGATTTTGGCTTTTGAGTTGACTCAAAAGTCACCTTGCTGCCGTACCCGGCTTATCAGTGGGCAGATTGTGAGAGCAGTCACGGGGGGTAGAGGGCTAGGTCGGCTTAAGTCGCTTCTCAAGCTGAGAGTAGCCATGGAAGAGTAGACACCACCCGAGACATCGGAGTTGTCACAGGCGGCAGAGGGCCTTTGAGGTGGCTCAAAAGAAACTGAGAGACGGATGGACAAATGAACAGGGCTCGTGCAGGGCACCAGAGACTCGTGAGGGGGCAGGCAGGCAGGCAGGCAGGCAGGCAGTCCCGTTAGCAGCACGAGTCGGCCCTGCCGCCCACGTGCACTTATGCCATATGGTAATCATGGGGAAGACAGAAGGGGAGGTGGAACCAAGGGAGAACGGACATGGGAAACAGAGTGTAGGTGGGGTGTGGAGGGGTGGGGGGAGATAGAGAGAGACTCACGAGGAGGCAGGCACGCAGTCCTGTTGGCAGCAAGAGTCGACCCCGCCCACGTGCAGACACACCGGATGGTAACCAGGGAGGGAAGAGACGGGGCCGTGCGAGCAGGGAGGAAAGCGAAGGGGCAGTGTAACGGGGGACGAAGGGGCAGTGTAACGGGGGACGCCATGAGAAACAACAACAGAGTGCAAAGGGGGTTGGCAGGGAAGAGAGACTCACGAGCAGGCAGGCACGCAGTTCCGTTAGCAGCAAGAGTTGACCCCGTCCACGTGCTGCAGTTGCCCCGATGGCAACCAGGAGGAGGAAAGGAGGGGTGGCACAACCAAGATGGACATAGGAAACAGAGTGGGAGTGGAGGGGTGGGGGGGATAGAGAGAGACTCACGAGGAGGCAGGCAGGCAGTTCCATTAGCAGCAAGAGTCGACCCCGCCCACGTGCAGTTACACTTGATGGTAACCGCACCAGTTGTCGCTGCCACTGCCGTCACCAAACACACCCCAATTCCGTACGTGCACTGGCTGTTACTCCCCGCAGTGGTAACCAGATTGAAACTCGTCGTGCAAAAGCTGGTGCACTCCGCTGCCGTCCTCTGTGGCTCATTAACCGTAACAGGGTTACCACCTGTGCTCGTGCTGCTAGTGCACGTGTCTGATGCGTATAAGAGGCAGTTATTGGAGGTTTGGACAGCAGAGGAGGCGTTCGGGCAGATGGAATTTCCAGCGAGGTCGACAATGTTGCCCGAGCCGAAGAAATAGTTGTTCTGGACGTTGTAGAGTTGGGCGAGTAGGGCTGAGCTCATGGGGGGGACTGGCCCAGTGAAATAGTTGGAGGAGAGGTCCCTGAGGTGAGGGGTGTGAAGGGGAGAGAGGGAGAGGAGAGGGAAAATGAGGGAGAGGGGAGATCGGATCGGAGGCCCCTCAGAGGTGGACGTGCAGAGCTGAGCTCATGGGGGGGACTGGCCCGGTGAAATAGTTGGAGGAGAGGTCCCTGGGGTGAGGGGAGCAAGGGGAGAGAGAGAGGAGAGGGAGGAGAGGGAGGAGAGGGAGGTCTTGAGGTGCCTCAGAGTCACGCGAGCTGGGCTGAGCTCATGGGAGGGACTAGGCCGGTGGAATAGTTGGAGGGGAGATCCCTGGGATATCAGGGGGAGAGGAGAGGGGGATAGGGGAGGGGGAGAGGGGAGGGGAGAGGGGAGGGGGAGAGGGGAAAGGGAGAGGGGAGGGGGAGAGGAGAGGGGAAAGGGAGAGGGGAGGGGGAGAGGAGAGGGGGAGTGGGGAGGGGGAGAGGTGGAGAGAGAAGTAGTTGTTTTGCCGTCTCTCTCTTCCACAAGCTCAGCTCCTCCCATACAGCTTTGAGCCAGCCACCTCACAACGCTTCCCAGAGGCACTGCAATGCCAGCTCTTGGGAGGGAGTGGGAGGCAGTGGGCGTGCAAAGAAAGTGGAAGGATAGGCCTGTGGTGAGGGACTGTGCCGGACTGGGAAGGACTGGGAAGGTGGGACTGGGCATGTGAAACAAATGTTCAAGGATGGGCCCGTCACCAGAGGCCTTTGAACGTTACCATAAATGCTCAGGCAGGGCAGCGTTTAGCGTTTAAACACTGAACGCTTGGCCAAAATTCTCTGGACAGCCCGGCGAAAAAAACACGATTTTTTTTTCCTGCGACATTACGACTTGGCGAATTCAACCAGACATTTGCCAAGTCGCAAATCCCAACCTTGCGACCAAAAACGCATCCAACCCTTTCGCCCGCTCAACCGCACTGCACTCTTTTCTATCTATGACTTCCAACCTAACCAGTTTCTCCCCTCCAACCCTCACAATGTCTTCCCTGTCAAAAACGCTAACCCTAGAGTTCCGCGCGCCTTAGTCGTAGCGCAAATCCAGCACCTATTCGCTCATCTCCCACCCTAGCCACCTGATTTCGCGCTAAGTCAAGAGCCTCGCCCAGGTCGACCCCCCCCAATGATGTTTTGACATCCCTAAACTCTTATGTGTGGAAAGATTTTGAATGAAAATGTTTGCTGCCATAATCCCCTACCTCTGCCTGGTTTTTTCCCCTGCCTGGGGTAATTTTTTTGCTGCACAGGCGTGCGTTTATCCTAGCGTTAAGAAACCCTGGCAGGCGCATTTATCGTTTAAATGCTAGCGTTTCAACAATGCGTTTAAAACGCTAAACACGTTTACGGTAACTTTGAATCGAGTCAAAGGAAAAGGTTGACGGAGGGAGGGACCAGTCATTCGCGGGTGACAGGGTTGGTTAAGAGACATCAGGGACGAGCCGAGCCAGTTTTTTTCTGGCCCCAGCTCGACTCGAGCCGAGCCGACTTTTTTCTGCCCCCGGCTCGACTCGAGCCGAGCCTGCTGGCCGCCTAGCCTTCCGCCTGCTGTTGACGAGCCGGAGTCGAGCCGAGCCGTTCGGCTCGAAGTCGAGGCAGCGCGCGGCTCGAGCGGATCTGGCTGGCAAAACGCGGATCTGGCGGGGGAAACGCGGATCTGGCAGGGGAAACGCGGATCTGGCGGGGGAAATGCGGATCTGGCGGGGGAAACGCGGATCTGGCGGGGGAAATGCGGATCTGGCGGGGGAAATGCGGATCTGGTGGGGGAAACGCGGATCTGGCGGGGGAAACGCGGATCTGGCGGGGGAAATGCGGATCTGGCGGGGGAAATGCGGATCTGGCGGGGGAAACGCGGATCTGGCGGGGGAAACGCGGATCTGGCGGGGGAAATGCGGATCTGGCGGGGGAAATGCGGATCTGGCGGGGAAATGCGGATCTGGCGGGGGAAATGCCCGCCCGCGTGGATCTGACAAGCGAACAACAGCGAACACCCTAATCTAAAGCCCCTTAGCTGATTTTAGGCCATGCGCCTGACAAGCCGGGCCCTAGCTCGAACCTGTGGGGCAAGCCGAGCCGGCCAATATCAGAGTGCCGGCTCGAGTTGGCTCGGCTCGGCTCGGCTCGGCTCAGCTCGTCACAGGCCCAGCTCAAGCCGAGCCGGCTCGTCTCGGTGCTTAGACCATGTCTAATCGGCAATTGTGTGCCTGTGGAGACGTCAGCATATGCGATACAGTGTCTGTACTGATGTCAGCCTGGGTATTATTACAGTGACTGTAGTGACGTCAGCGAGCTGATGATGGGCATCACGATGCCGCTGAGGTAGTTGTGGCTGACGTCACTGGTGGCAGCAGCAAAGGAGGAGAAAAGGGAAAGGAAAAGAAGTAAGGGCAAGGCTTTGAGTTGAGTCAACAGGAGCCAGTTACAGGTAAGAAGACTGAGCATTTTTTAGAATTCTCAAAAATACCCAAGACGACTGAGTTGAGTCAAGAGGAGCCAGTTACAGGTAAGAAAACTGACCTGACGACGGCTCCTACAGCTACTGGCAGAACAGGGAAACGACCAGTGTGACCAGTGCGACCAGTGCGACCAGTGCGACCAGTGCGACCAGTGCAACTAGTGCAGCAAGCAACCAGCACTTGCAGTTTTATAGCAACCGGCACCTACAGCTCGTATAGCGTCTGGCAGGTGGCCAGGGAGGGAGGCAGCCGGCCCAGGAAGGAATTGTAGGAGAGGTCTCTGGGGGGGGGCAGGGGGGGGCATTCAAAGACAACGTAAAATCTTGTGTCTGAAGGGAGGGGAGAGGGAGGAGAATGGAGGAGAGACCCAAGGGGGCTAGAACAGTAACGGACGAGGAGACCCAAGGGGGCTAGAACAGTAAAGGACGAGGACACCCAAGGGGGCTAGAGCACTAAAGGACGAGGACACCCAAGGGGGCTAGAACACTAAAGGACGAGGAGAACCAAGGGGGCTAGAGCACTAAAGGACGAGGAGTTTCAAACTCTAAACTCTGAACGCCTAAGGCTAGCTTACGCCACAACACCTACTGGAAGCCTAGAGACTGTTTGCTGCTGGTGCAGATGGGAGAGTGGAGCATGTGGAGGTGGCCATGCGGCAACTCACCCTACTGGTGAAGGCTCAGGGATCGGGCTTTAAGAGGGTGGGCTTATGAGTTTTGAGACCTCTAGAGACAGACAGCTTGCTGCTGGTGCAGATGGGAGAGTGGAGCATGTGGAGGTGGCTATGCAGCAACTCCATCAGAGAAGGGTTTACGGTACAGCACCTACAGGAAGCCTAGCGATGGAACGGCTTGCTGGTGGTGCAGGTGGGAGAGTGGATGTGGAGCATGCAGATGCGGCCATGCAGCAACTCAATCAAAGGGCTTACGGTACGTTATGAGTCGAATCAAAACATGCCATACGGCAACTCAATCAGAGAAGGGCTTATGGTACAGCACCTACAGGAAGTCTGGAGACGGAACGGCTTGATTCTGATGAAGATGGGAGAGTAGAGCATGCAAAGGGAGGTCATACGGCAAGTCAACACGCTGGTGAAGGCTCGGGCTTTCAGAGGGCGGGCTTTAAGAGGGCAGGCTCTACGTCCTCGGGCTTTAAGGCTTAGACCCCGGGCTTTACAAGGGCGAGTTCTCACAGGAAGCCTAGAAACGGCATGCTGCTGGTGAAGATGGGAGGCAGAGAGCCGTTGAGCTTGTTGCGAGAGATGTCGCTGGGAGGAGGGAGAAGGGAGGCATGAAGGGGGAGGGGGGGGGGGAAACCTTAGAGAAGAGTAAAGAGTCTGAGAGCCGTTGAGATGGGAAAGGCATGCTGCTGGTGAGATGGGAGGCAGAGAGCCGTTGAGCTTGTTGCGGGAGATGTTGCTGAGAGGAGGGAGAGAGGGGAGACATAGTAAGAGAAGCGGGGGGGGGGTTGGGAGGATGCTGATGAAGATGGGGGGCTGTAGAGCAGATGCCTTATTCACTCATGGTCTTGGGAAGAGCAACAGTGCAAAGATTTTTTAGGTGCCTCAAAAATCGGGGGGTGGGGGATGCTGATGAAGATGGGAGGCTGTAGAGCAGACGCCTTATTTCCATCAAACATGCAAGCAGACAGCAACAAGGGGTTTCTCTCTTCTCAGAGAAGGGGAGTTACAAGGGAGAAGAGGGAGGCGAGCAGAGAGACGGAAATACCCATGTCGAAATGGAGGTGTACTCCCATGAAGGAAAATGCTGGGCTTATGGGGAAAAGAGGGAGGAGAGGTCAGAGAGTTGGAGGGGGAGGGAGTGGAGAAGCCATGCGAGGCAGACAGCAACACGGGGTTTCTCTCTTCTTAGGGTAGGGGAGCAGGGAGGTGAGCGAAGAGAAGGAAACACCTATGTGGGAACACAGATGTACCTCCCATGAAGGGAAAAATACCGGGCTTACAGGGAGAAGAGAGGTTAGAGAAGAGAAGGAAATACTGGGCTTACAGGGAGAAGAGGGAGGTGAGCTCCGAGAGTTGGAGAGGGAGCGAGCCAGTGAGTGAGTTGCGATTGAGGAACCTGCAAGGAGCAACAGGGAAAAGGGGGGGAGGGGGGGGAGGGAGAGAAGGGACTTTTGAGTCGACTCAAAAGTCACCTGCAAGGAGCAACAGGGAAAAGGGGGGGGGGGGGGGGGGAGAGAAGGGGTGGCGGGGTTCCTGGTCAGCAGCAGTCAAGAGGAGCCGAGGAGTGAACGCGGTGACTGTTGAGTCGTAGATGGACTACAGGT
This sequence comes from Closterium sp. NIES-67, assembly GCA_027943415.1. Taxonomy (NCBI): domain Eukaryota; kingdom Viridiplantae; phylum Streptophyta; class Zygnematophyceae; order Desmidiales; family Closteriaceae; genus Closterium; species Closterium sp. NIES-67. Next base: position 89,345 of record BQMB01000052.1, read on the forward strand.
GACATTTGAGTCGACTCAAAAGTCAGGTGGGCTGCCGAGGCTAAACCAAACTAGTGTGAGGAGTCTATTTTTGAGGCGCCTCAAAAACTCAGGTGGGCTGTGTAGGCCAAACCAAACTAGTTTCGGCTCTTGTGAACCGAGGAGTGAACGAGGTGACTTGTGAACCGAGGAGTGAACGAGGTGACTTGTGAGCCGAGGAGTGAACGAGGTGACTTGTGAGCCGAGGAGTGAACGAGGTGACTTGTGAGCCGAGGAGTGAACGAGGTGACTTGTGAGCCGAGGAGTGAACGAGGTGACTTGTGAGCCGAGGAGTGAAACGGGTCAGGATTTACTGCATACTTTTGAGAGAAAGAAACAATCCAGAAGCAATCGAGCTAGCTTACACTAAAAAATCCTATCAAATAGTAAAGAGATTAGATATATCGATACGGCGCGCTTTAGAAAGAAAGCGGAATTTCCCGTTCACTTCACTCCGTTGTCAAAACGGAGTGAACTCCAGCGAGTCGCAAAATGGGTTGTCAAGGGTGCTTGCTTACAGACAACAAGATGGCCAGACAGCCGAGGGATGAAAGGCATGAGGAGTCTATTTTTGAGGCGCCTCAAAAATAGACTCCTCTTTTGAGGCGTCTCAAAAATAGACTCCACTTTTGAGGCGCCTCAAAAATAGACTCCTCTTTTGAGGCGCCTCACAAGATGGCCAGAGAGACGAGGGATGAAAGGACGGATGGTGTATTGTGCTCTTTTGAGGCGCCTCAGTTACTGTGTTGTTGCCAACAAGGAGGGTGTATTGTGCTGTTTGCCAGTAAGAGTATTGTGCTGTTTGCCAGTAAGAGTATTGTGCTGTTTGCCAGGTGTCTGGTTTAGATTCAGTCACAGTGTTGTTGGTTCGCCAACAGCAGTCAAGACAATTCAAAGTGTCAAGGGTGCTAGACTATGGCCAGAGAGCTGAGGGAGGAGAGAGGGGAGAGGGTGCTTACACTAAGGCCAGGTAGAGTGTGTTGTTTGCCGACAGCAGTCAAGACCTAAGTTGGTTCCTTACGTTACGTGTACGTTTACGTTTACGTACGTTTACGCGATTCTGGTTTTAGGCCTGAATGTACGGGCAGTCTAAAAAAATTTAGGCTGCCCAAGGGAAAAAAATGGGGGGGATGGAAAGCCGACTTTTGTAAAAACGTTTGTAGGTTCTGATCTTCTAGTAGAAGATTATCACGAGTGGGGTGCGACGAAAGTCACAAATTGTTTAGCGAAATTCCGCATGCGCGAAATCTCGTCGCTGGTGCGCGTCAAATTTGGTGCCCCGGCAATCCAACCCGTCAATGAACAACCCCTACCTAACCCAACCCAACCCCCCTCGACATGTGTTTCTCCTTCCTCCCTCGACGAATGCCAATCGCTAACCTTACTCCAGCGACAATCAAGTCTAGACTACGTAGCATCTTACGACTAGGAGGAACGCGTATACTATCAGCGCAACGAATTTAGTTGCGACTTAGATTGATGGGGTAGATCAGTGCGGAGCGTAGGCATTAGCCGTAGCCTAGCCCTGAACAGCCTAGTAGTAGTTGTAAATCGCGTTTTCTTAGGGGGAAAATTTTGCCCGGGAAAAAAATTTGAGGCCTGCCCGGCGACGTACACGTAACGTACGCGTAACGTAACGTACACGTAAAGTTACGCGTACTTTACGTGTACGTGGGCTAAAGTCACGTAAGGTACCAACTTAGGTCAAGACCAGTCAAAGTTTCAACAAGGGAGCTTACATTATGGCTAGAGAGCCGAGGGATGAGAGAACGGAGGGTATAGATCCAGTTAGGGTGTTGTTCGCCAGGCCTCTGCACAGCATGGGCGAGAGGGGAGAGACAATTCTTTAGGCGCTTCAAATAGAGGGGGAAGGCCCTTTTTAGACGGTTAGAAAAAAGGGGGAAGGCAGGAAACTTCACACAAAAGAGAGAGGAGCCGCTAGGCTCTCAAGCTGCTGGGCTCTCGAGCTGCTGGGCTCTCCAACGCCCGTTGAGTCGGCGTAAAGTCACAGGCCAACACTACCAAACCAGCATGAATTTGCTGCAGTTCCTCCATGGTTTTTCTTAGTCTGCCAAGCATCGCATTGTTTGTTTCGTTTTCCTTCTTTCTTTCTTTCTTTCTTTCTTTCTTTCCGCACAATACGGGCATCAATTCGCCTCTGGTCACTCTGGTTGCCGCAAAGCAAGGCCACGGATCAAATATCAGCATGAATTCCGGGCACGATATGCTGGGAGAAGACAAGGGGGGGGAGGACGGAGGGGGATGGCCGGGAGAAGAACGAGGTAGGTGGGGGGGACTGACAGGTACTGTAGCGTGGCAAGAGAGGAAAGGCCGGCAGGCAAGGAGCCCGAGAGCTTGTTGTTGGACGCACTCCTGGGATGTGGGGAGGGGAGAAGAGGGGCAGGCAGACGTGGCGAGAGGGGGCGGGCGGGGGGAAAGGGGAAGTGGCAGAGGCGTGTGATGGGAGGAAGGCCGACAGGCAAGGAGCCAGAGAGCTTGTTGTTGGACGCACTTCTGGGAGGTGGGGATGGGAGAAGGGGGGCCGGCAGAGGTGGAGCGAGGGGGCGGGGGGGGGGGATGGGGAAGTGGAAGGGGTGTGTGATGGGAGGAAGGCCGACAGGCAAGCAAGGAGCCAGAGAGCTTGTTGTTGGACGCACTTCTGGGAGGTGGGGATGGGAGAAGGGGGGCAGGCAGACGTGGCGAGAGGGGGCGGGGTAGGGGAATGGGGAAGTGGCAGGGGTGTGTGATGGGAGGAAGGCCGACAGTCAGCAAGGAGCCAGAGAGCTTGTTGTTGGACGCACTCCTGAGGGGGGGACGGGGCAGAGAAGGAGGGCAGAGTTGCGTCGCTCTTCCTCTGGATCCAAGCTTGGAGAAGTCAGAGGCGGGGTTAATGGAGAGGGGGGAAGTCAGAGGGAAACAGCAGAGCGGTGGGGAGGCGGGGTTAATGGAGAGGGGGGAAGTCAGAGGGAAACAACAGAGCGGTGGGGAGGCGGGGTAAATGGAGAGGGGGGAAGTCAGAGGGAAACAACAGAGAGGCGGGGAGGCGGGGTTAATGGAGAGGGGGGAAGTCAGAGGGAAACAACAGAGAGGCGGGGTGGCGGGGTTAATGGAGAGGGGGGAAGCCAGAGGGAAACAACGCAGCGGCGGGGAGGCGGGGTTAATGGAGAGGGGGGAAGTCAGAGGGAAACAACAGAGAGGCGGGGTGCCGGGGTTAATGGAGAGGGGGGAAGCCAGAGGGAAACAACAGAGCGGCGGGGAGGCGGGGTTAATGGAGAGGGGGGGAGTCAGGGGAAACAACAGAGAGGCGGGGAGGCGGGGTTAATGGAGAGGGGGGAAGTCAGAGGGAAACAACAGAGAAGCGGGGTGGCGGGGTTAATGGAGAGGGGGGAAGCCAGAGGGAAACAACGGAGCGGCGGGGAGGCGGGGTTAATGGAGAGGGGGGAAGTCAGAGGGAAACAACAGAGAGGCGGGGTGGCGGGGTTAATGGAGAGGGGGGAAGCCAGAGGGAAACAACAGAGCGGCGGGGAGGCGGGGTTAATGGAGAGGGGGAAAGTCAGAGGGAAACAACAGAGCGGTGGGGAGGCGGGGTTAATGGAGAGGGGGAAGTCAGAGGGAACAACAGAGCGGTGGGGAGGCGGGGTTAATGGAGAGGGGGGAAGTCAGAGGGAAACAACAGAGCGGTGGGGAGGCGGGGTTAATGGAGAGGGGGGAAGTCAGAGGGAACAACAGAGCGGTGGGGAGGCGGGGTTAATGGAGAGGGGGGAAGTCAGAGGGAACAACAGAGCGGTGGGGAGGCGGGGTTAATGGAGAGGGGGGAAGTCACGAGGGAAACAACAGAGCGGTGGGGAGGCGGGGTTAATGGAGAGGGGGGAAGTCAGAGGGAAACAACAGAGCGGTGGGGAGGCGGGGTTAATGGAGAGGGGGAAGTCAGAGGGAAACAACAGAGCGGTGGGGAGGCGGGGTTAATGGAGAGGGGGAAAGTCAGAGGGAAACAACAGAGCGGTGGGGAGGCGGGGTTAATGGAGAGGGGGGGAAGTCAGAGGGAAACAACAGAGCGGTGGGGAGGCGGGGTTAATGGAGAGGGGGGAAGTCAGAGGGAAACAACAGAGCGGTGGGGAGGCGGGGTAATGGAGAGGGGGGAAGTCAGAGGGAAACAACAGAGAGGCGGGGAGGCGGGGTTAATGGAGAGGGGGGAAGTCAGAGGGAAACAACAGAGAGGCGGGGTGGCGGGGTTAATGGAGAGGGGGGAAGCCAGAGGGAAACAACGGAGCGGCGGGGAGGCGGGGTTAATGGAGAGGGGGGAAGTCAGAGGGAAACAACAGAGAGGCGGGGTGGCGGGGTTAATGGAGAGGGGGAAGCCAGAGGGAAACAACAGAGCGGCGGGGAGGCGGGGTTAATGGAGAGGGGGAAGTCAGAGGGAAACAACAGAGAGGCGGGGAGGCGGGGTTAATGGAGAGGGGGGAAGTCAGAGGGAAACAACAGAGAGGCGGGGTGGCGGGGTTAATGGAGAGGGGGGAAGCCAGAGGGAAACAACGCAGCGGCGGGGCGGGGAGGCGGGGTTAATGGAGAGGGGGGAAGTCAGAGGGAAACAACAGAGCGGTGGGGAGGCGGGGTTAATGGAGAGGGGGGAAGTCAGAGGAACAACAGAGCGGTGGGGAGGCGGGGTTAATGGAGAGGGGGGAAGTCAGAGGGAACAACAGAGCGGTGGGGGAGGCGGGGTTAATGGAGAGGGGGGAAGTCAGAGGGAACAACAGAGCGGTGGGGAGGCGGGGTTAATGGAGAGGGGGGAAGTCAGAGGGAAACAACAGAGCGGTGGGGAGGCGGGGTTAATGGAGAGGGGGGAAGTCAGAGGGAAACAACAGAGCGGTGGGGAGGCGGGGTTAATGGAGAGGGGGAAGTCAGAGGGAAACAACAGAGCGGTGGGGAGGCGGGGTTAATGGAGAGGGGGAAAGTCAGAGGGAAACAACAGAGCGGTGGGGAGGCGGGGTTAATGGAGAGGGGGGAAGTCAGAGGGAAACAACAGAGCGGTGGGGAGGCGGGGTTAATGGAGAGGGGGGAAGTCAGAGGGAAACAACAGAGCGGTGGGGAGGCGGGGTTAATGGAGAGGGGGGAAGTCAGAGGGAAACAACAGAGGGTGGGGAGGCGGGGTTAATGGAGAGGGGGAAAGTCAGAGGGAAACAACAGAGCGGTGGGGAGGCGGGGTTAATGGAGAGGGGGGAAGTCAGAGGGAAACAACAGAGCGGTGGGGAGGCGGGGTTAATGGAGAGGGGGGAAGTCAGAGGGAAACAACAGAGCGGTGGGAGGCGGGGCAAATGGAGAGGGGGGAAGTCAGAGGGAAACAACAGAGAGGCGGGGAGGCGGGGTTAATGGAGAGGGGGGAAGTCAGAGGGAAACAACAGAGAGGCGGGGTGGCGGGGTTAATGGAGAGGGGGGGAAGCCAGAGGGAAACAACGGAGCGGCGGGGAGGCGGGGTTAATGGAGAGGGGGGAAGTCAGAGGGAAACAACAGAGAGGCGGGGTGGCGGGGTTAATGGAGAGGGGGGAAGCCAGAGGGAAACAACAGAGCGGCGGGGAGGCGGGGTTAATGGAGAGGGGGGAAGTCAGAGGGAAACAACAGAGAGGCGGGGAGGCGGGGTTAATGGAGAGGGGGGAAGTCAGAGGGAAACAACAGAGAGGCGGGGTGGCGGGGTTAATGGAGAGGGGGGAAGCCAGAGGGAAACAACGCAGCGGCGGGGAGGCGGGGTTAATGGAGAGGGGGAAGTCAGAGGGAAACAACAGAGAGCAGGGTGGCGGGGTTAATGGAGAGGGGGGAAGCCAGAGGGAAACAACAGAGCGGCGGGGAGGCGGGGTTAATGGAGAGGGGGGAAGTCAGAGGGAAACAACAGAGCGGTGGGGAGGCGGGGTTAATGGAGAGGGGGGAAGTCAGAGGGAACAACAGAGCGGTGGGGAGGCGGGGTTAATGGAGAGGGGGGAAGTCAGAGGGAAACAACAGAGCGGTGGGGAGGCGGGGTTAATGGAGAGGGGGGAAGTCAGAGGGAACAACAGAGCGGTGGGGGAGGCGGGTTAATGGAGAGGGGGGAGTCAGAGGGAACAACAGAGCGGTGGGGAGGCGGGGTTAATGGAGAGGGGGGAAGTCAGAGGGAAACAACAGAGCGGTGGGGAGGCGGGGTTAATGGAGAGGGGGGAAGTCAGAGGGAAACAACAGAGCGGTGGGGAGGCGGGGTTAATGGAGAGGGGGGAAGTCAGAGGGAAACAACAGAGAGGCGGGGTGGCGGGGTTAATGGAGAGGGGGGAAGCCAGAGGGAAACAACAGAGCGGCGGGGGGGCGGGTTAATGGAGAGGGGGGAAGTCAGAGGGAAACAACAGAGAGGCGGGGTGGCGGGGTTAATGGAGAGGGGGGAAGCCAGAGGGAAACAACGGAGCGGCGGGGAGGCGGGGTTAATGGAGAGGGGGGAAGTCAGAGGGAACAACAGAGAGGCGGGGGGCGGGGTATGGAGAGGGGGGAAGTCAGAGGGAAACACGGGTGGGGAGGCGGGGTTAATGGAGAGGGGGAAGTCAGAGGGAAAACAACAGACGGTGGGGAGGCGGGGTTTAATGGGAGGGGGAGTCAGGGGAAACAACAGAGCGGTGGGAGGCGGGTTAATGGAGAGGGGGAAGTCAGAGGGAAACAACAGAGCGGTGGGGAGGCGGGGTTAATGGAGAGGGGGGAAGTCAGAGGGAAACAACAGAGCGGTGGGAGGCGGGGTTAATGGAGAGGGGAAGTCAGAGGGAAACAACAGGCGGTGGGGAGGCGGGGTTAATGGAGAGGGGGGAAGTCAGAGGGAAACAACAGAGCGGTGGGAGGCGGGGTTAATGGAGAGGGGGAAGTCAGAGGGAAACAACAGAGCGGTGGGGAGGGGCGGGTAAATGGGAGAGGGGGAAGTCAGAGGGGAAACAACAGAGAGCGGGGGGAGGCGGGGTATGGAGAGGGGGGAGTCAGAGGGAAACACAGGAGGCGGGGGGGGGCGGGGTAAATGGAGAGGGGGGAAGCAGAGGGAACAACGGAGGGCGGGGAGGCGGGGTTAATGGAGAGGGGGGAAGTCAGAGGGAAACAACAGAGAGGCGGGGTGGCGGGGTTAATGGAGAGGGGGAAGCCAGAGGGAAACAACGAGCGGCGGGGAGGCGGGGTTAATGGAGAGGGGGAAGTCAGAGGGAAACAACAGAGCGGTGGGGAGGCGGGGTTAATGGAGAGGGGGGAAGTCAGAGGGAAACAACAGAGCGGTGGGGGAGGCGGGGGTTAATGGAGAGGGGGAAGTCAGAGGGAAACAAAGAGCGGTGGGGAGGCGGGGTTAATGGAGAGGGGGAAAGTCAGAGGGAAACAACAGAGCGGTGGGGAGGCGGGGTTAATGGAGAGGGGGGAAGTCAGAGGGAAACAACAGAGCGGTGGGGAGGCGGGGTTAATGGAGAGGGGGGAAGTCAGAGGGAAACAACAGAGCGGTGGGGAGGCGGGGTAAATGGAGAGGGGGGAAGTCAGAGGGAAACAACAGAGAGCGGGGAGCGGGGTTAATGGAGAGGGGGGAAGTCAGAGGGAAACAACAGAGAGGCGGAGGGTGGCGGGGTTAATGGAGAGGGGGGAAGCCAGAGGGAAACAACGGAGCGGCGGGGAGGCGGGGTTAATGGAGAGGGGGGAAGTCAGAGGGAAACAACAAGAGGAGGCGGGGGTGGCGGGGTTAATGGAGAGGGGGGAAGCCAGAGGGAAACAACAGAGCGGCGGGGAGGCGGGGTTAATGGAGAGGGGGAAGTCAGAGGGAAACAACAGAGAGGCGGGGAGGCGGGGTTAATGGAGAGGGGGGAAGTCAGAGGGAAACAACAGAGAGGCGGGGTGGCGGGGTTAATGGAGAGGGGGGAAGCCAGAGGGAAACAACGCAGCGGCGGGGAGGCGGGGTTAATGGAGAGGGGGGAAGTCAGAGGGAAACAACAGAGAGGCGGGGTGGCGGGGTTAATGGAGAGGGGGAAGCCAGAGGGAAACACAGAGCGGCGGGGAGGCGGGGTTAATGGAGAGGGGGGAAGTCAGAGGGAAACAACAGAGCGGTGGGGAGGCGGGGTTAATGGAGAGGGGGGAAGTCAGAGGGAACAACAGAGCGGTGGGGAGGCGGGGTTAATGGAGAGGGGGGAAGTCAGAGGGAAACAACAGAGCGGTGGGGAGGCGGGGTTAATGGAGAGGGGGGAAGTCAGAGGGAACAACAGAGCGGTGGGGAGGCGGGTTAATGGGAGGGGGGAAGTCAGAGGGAACAACAGAGCGGTGGGGAGGCGGGGTTAATGGAGAGGGGGGAAGTCAGAGGGAAACAACAGAGCGGTGGGGAGGCGGGGTTAATGGAGAGGGGGGAAGTCAGAGGGAAACACAGAGCGGTGGGGAGGCGGGGTTAATGGAGAGGGGGGAAGTCAGAGGGGAAACAACAGAGAGGCGGGGGGGTGGCGGGGTTAATGGAGAGGGGGAAGCCAGAGGGAAACAACAGAGCGGTGGGGAGGCGGGGTTAATGGAGGGGGGAGTCAGAGGGAAACAAAGAGCGGTACGGGGTTAATGGAGAGGGGGAAGTCAGAGGGAACAACAGAGCGGTGGGGAGGCGGGGTTAATGGAGAGGGGGGGGAAGTCAGAGGGAAACAACAGAGCGGTGGGGAGGCGGGGTTAATGGAGAGGGGGGAGAGTCAGAGGGACAACAGAGCGGTGGGGGCATAAAGCGAGGAGAGCGGTTAATGGAGAGGGGGGAAGTCAGAGGGAACAACAGAGCGGTGGGGAGGCGGGGTTAATGGAGAGGGGGGAAGTCAGAGGGAAACAACAGAGCGGTGGGAGGCGGGGTTAATGGAGAGGGGGAAGTCAGAGGGAAACAACAGAGCGGTGGGGAGGCGGGGTTAATGGAGAGGGGGAAGTCAGAGGGAAAACAACAGAGCGGTTGGGAGGCGGGGTTAATGGAGAGGGGGGAAGTCAGAGGGAAACAACAGAGCGGTGGGGAGGCGGGGTTAATGGAGAGGGGGGAAGTCAGAGGGGAAACAACAGAGCGGTGGGGAGGCGGGGTTAATGGAGAGGGGGGAAGTCAGAGGGAAACAACAGAGGGTGGGAGGCGGGGTTAATGGAGAGGGGGGAAGTCAGAGGGAAACAACAGAGCGGTGGGGAGGCGGGTAAATGGAGAGGGGGGAAGTCAGAGGGAAACAACAGAGAGGCGGGGAGGCGGGGTTAATGGAGAGGGGGGAAGTCAGAGGGAAACAACAGAGAGGCGGGGTGGCGGGGTTAATGGAGAGGGGGGAAGCCAGAGGGGAAACAACGGAGCGGCGGGGAGGCGGGGTTAATGGAGAGGGGGAAGTCAGAGGGAAACAACAGAGAGGCGGGGTGGCGGGGTTAATGGAGAGGGGGGAAGCCAGAGGGAAACAACAGAGCGGCGGGGAGGCGGGGTTAATGGAGAGGGGGAAGTCAGAGGGAACAACAGAGCGGTCGGGGAGGCGGGGTTAATGGAGAGGGGGGAAGTCAGAGGGAAACACAGAGCGGGTGGGGAGGCGGGGTTAATGGAGAGGGGGGAAGTCAGAGGGAAACAACAGAGCGGTGGGGAGGCGGGGTTAATGGAGAGGGGGGAAGTCAGAGGGAAACAACAGAGCGGTGGGGAGGCGGGGTTAATGGAGAGGGGGGAAGTCAGAGGGAAACAACAGAGAGGCGGGGAGGCGGGGTTAATGGAGAGGGGGGAAGTCAGAGGGAAACAACAGAGCGGTGGGGAGGCGGGGTTAATGGAGAGGGGGAAGTCAGAGGGAAACAACAGAGCGGTGGGGAGGCGGGGTTTAATGGAGAGGGGGGAAGTCAGAGGGAAACAAAGAGCGGTGGGGAGGCGGGTTAATGGAGAGGGGGGAAGTCAGAGGGAAACAACAGAGCGGTGGGGAGGCGGGGTTAATGGAGAGGGGGAAAGTCAGAGGGAAACAACAGAGCGGTGGGGAGGCGGGGTTAATGGAGAGGGGGGAAGTCAGAGGGAAACAACAGAGCGGTGGGGAGGCGGGTTAATGGAGAGGGGGGAAGTCAGAGGGAAACAACAGAGCGGTGGGGAGGCGGGGTAAATGGAGAGGGGGGAAGTCAGAGGGAAACAACAGAGAGGCGGGGAGGCGGGGTTAATGGAGAGGGGGGAAGTCAGAGGGAAACAACAGAGAGGCGGGGGTGGCGGGGTTAATGGAGAGGGGGGAAGCCAGAGGGAAACAACGGAGCGGCGGGGAGGCGGGGTTAATGGAGAGGGGGGAAGTCAGAGGGAAACAACAGAGAGGCGGGGTGGCGGGGTTAATGGAGAGGGGGGAAGCCAGAGGGAAACAACAGAGCGGCGGGGAGGCGGGGTTAATGGAGAGGGGGGAAGTCAGAGGGAAACAACAGAGAGGCGGGGAGGCGGGGTTAATGGAGAGGGGGAAGTCAGAGGGAAACAACAGAGAGGCGGGTGGCGGGGTTAATGGAGAGGGGGGAAGCCAGAGGGAAACAACGCAGCGGCGGGGAAGCGGGGTTAATGGAGAGGGGGAGTCAGAGGAAACACAGAGAGGCGGGGTGGCGGGTTATGGGAGGGAACAACAAAGGCGGGGGGGGCGGGGTTAATGGAGAGGGGGGAAGCCAGAGGGAAACAACAGAGCGGGGGGAGGCGGGGTTAATGGGAGGGGGAAGTCAGAGGGAAAACAGAGCGGTGGGGAGGCGGGGTTAATGGAGAGGGGGGAAGTCAGAGGGAAACAACAGAGCGGTGGGGAGGCGGGGTTAATGGAGAGGGGGGAAGTCAGAGGGAACAACAGAGCGGTGGGGAGGCGGGGTTAATGGAGAGGGGGAAAGTCAGAGGGAACAACAGAGCGGTGGGGGAGGCGGGTTAATGGAGAGGGGGAAAGTCAGAGAACAACAGAGCGGTGGGGAGGCGGGGTTAATGGAGAGGGGGGAAGTCAGAGGGAAACAACAGAGCGGTGGGAGGCGGGGTTAATGGAGAGGGGGGAAGTCAGAGGGAAACAACAGAGCGGTGGGGAGGCGGGTTAATGGAGAGGGGGAAGTCAGAGGGAAACAACAGAGCGGTGGGGAGGCGGGGTTAATGGAGAGGGGGAAGTCAGAGGGAAACAACAGAGCGGTGGGGAGGCGGGGTTAATGGAGAGGGGAAGTCAGAGGGAAACAACAGGCGGTGGGGAGGCGGGGTTAAGGAGAGGGGGAAAGTCAGAGGGAAACAACAGAGCGGTGGGGAGGCGGGGTTAATGGAGAGGGGGGAAGTCAGAGGGAAACAACAGAGCGGTGGGGAGGCGGGGTTAATGGAGAGGGGGGAAGTCAGAGGGAAACCAACAGAGCGGTGGGGAGGCGGGGTTAATGGAGAGGGGGGAAGTCAGAGGGAAACAACAGAGCGGTGGGGAGGCGGGGTTAATGGAGAGGGGGGAAGTCAGAGGGAACAACAGAGCGGTGGGGAGGCGGGGTTAATGGAGAGGGGGGAAGTCAGAGGGAAACAACAGAGCGGTGGGGAGGCGGGGTTAATGGAGAGGGGGAAGTCAGAGGGAAACAACAGAGCGGTGGGGAGGCGGGGTTAATGGAGAGGGGGAAGTCAGAGGGAAACAACAGAGCGGTGGGGAGGCGGGGTTAATGGAGAGGGGGGAAGTCAGAGGGAAACAACAGAGCGGTGGGGAGGCGGGGTTAATGGAGAGGGGGGAAGTCAGAGGGAAACAACAGAGCGGTGGGGAGGCGGGGTTAATGGAGAGGGGGGAAGTCAGAGGGAAACAACAGAGCGGTGGGGAGGCGGGGTTAATGGGGGGGAGTGAGGGAAAACAGAGCGGTGGGGAGGCGGGGTTAATGGAGAGGGGGGAAGTCAGAGGGAAACAACAGAGCGGTGGGGAGGCGGGGTTAATGGAGAGGGGGGAAGTCAGAGGGAAACAACAGAGCGGTGGGGAGGCGGGGTTAATGGAGAGGGGGGAAGTCAGAGGGAAACAACAGAGCGGTGGGGAGGCGGGGTTAATGGAGAGGGGGGAAGTCAGAGGGAAACAACAGAGCGGTGGGGAGGCGGGGTTAATGGAGAGGGGGAAGTCAGAGGGAAACAACAGAGCGGTGGGGAGGCGGGGTTAATGGAGAGGGGGGGAAGTCAGAGGGAAACAACAGAGCGGTGGGGAGGCGGGGTAAATGGAGAGGGGGGAAGTCAGAGGGAAACAACAGAGAGGCGGGGAGGCGGGGTTAATGGAGAGGGGGGAAGTCAGAGGGAAACAACAGAGAGGCGGGGGTGGCGGGGTTAATGGAGAGGGGGGAAGCCAGAGGGAAACAACGGAGCGGCGGGGAGGCGGGGTTAATGGAGAGGGGGGAAGTCAGAGGGAAACAACAGAGAGGCGGGGAGGCGGGGTTAATGGAGAGGGGGGGAAGTCAGAGGGAAACAACAGAGAGGCGGGGTGGCGGGGTTAATGGAGAGGGGGGAAGCCAGAGGGAAACAACGCAGCGGCGGGGAGGCGGGGTTAATGGAGAGGGGGGAAGTCAGAGGGAAACAACAGAGAGGCGGGGTGGCGGGGTTAATGGAGAGGGGGAAGCCAGAGGGAAACAACAGAGCGGCGGGGAGGCGGGTTAATGGAGAGGGGGGAAGTCAGAGGGAAACAACAGAGCGGTGGGGAGGCGGGGTTAATGGAGAGGGGGGAAGTCAGAGGGAACACGAGCGGTGGGGAGGCGGGGTTAATGGAGAGGGGGGAAGTCAGAGGGAAACAACAGAGCGGTGGGGAGGCGGGGTTAATGGAGAGGGGGGAAGTCAGAGGGAACAACAGAGCGGTGGGGAGGCGGGGTTAATGGAGAGGGGGGAAGTCAGAGGAACAACAGAGCGGTGGGGAGGCGGGGTTAATGGAGAGGGGGAAGTCAGAGGGAAACAACAGAGCGGTGGGGAGGCGGGGTTAATGGAGAGGGGGAAGTCAGAGGGAAACAACAGAGCGGTGGGGAGGCGGGGTTAATGGAGAGGGGGGAAGTCAGAGGGAAACAACAGAGAGGCGGGGTGGCGGGGTTAATGGAGAGGGGGAAGCCAGAGGGAAACAACAGAGCGGTGGGGAGGCGGGGTTAATGGAGAGGGGGAAGTCAGAGGGAAACAACAGAGCGGTGGGGAGGCGGGGTTAATGGAGAGGGGGGAAGTCAGAGGGAACAACAGAGCGGTGGGGAGGCGGGGTTAATGGAGAGGGGGGAAGTCAGAGGGAAACAACAGAGCGGTGGGGAGGCGGGGTTAATGGAGAGGGGGAAGTCAGAGGGAAACAACAGAGCGGTGGGGAGGCGGGGTTAATGGAGAGGGGGGAAGTCAGAGGGAAACAACAGAGCGGTGGGGAGGCGGGGTTAATGGAGAGGGGGAAAGTCAGAGGGAAACAACAGAGCGGTGGGAGGCGGGGTTAATGGAGAGGGGGGAAGTCAGAGGGAAACAACAGAGCGGTGGGGAGGCGGGGTTAATGGAGAGGGGGGAAGTCAGAGGGAAACAACAGAGCGGTGGGGAGGCGGGGTTAATGGAGAGGGGGGAAGTCAGAGGGAAACAACAGAGCGGTGGGGAGGCGGGGTTAATGGAGAGGGGGGAAGTCAGAGGGAAACAACAGAGCGGTGGGGAGGCGGGGTAAATGGAGAGGGGGGAAGTCAGAGGAAACAACAGAGAGGCGGGGAGGCGGGGTTAATGGAGAGGGGGGAAGTCAGAGGGAAACAACAGAGAGGCGGGTGGCGGGGTTAATGGAGAGGGGGGAAGCCAGAGGGAAACAACGGAGCGGCGGGGAGGCGGGGTTAATGGAGAGGGGGGAAGTCAGAGGGAAACAACAGAGAGGCGGGGTGGCGGGTTAATGGAGAGGGGGGAAGCCAGAGGGAAACAACAGAGCGGCGGGGAGGCGGGGTTAATGGAGAGGGGGGAAGTCAGAGGGAACAACAGAGCGGTGGGGAGGCGGGGTTAATGGAGAGGGGGGAAGTCAGAGGGAAACACAGAGCGGTGGGGAGGCGGGGTTAATGGAGAGGGGGGAAGTCAGAGGGAAACAACAGAGCGGTGGGGAGGCGGGGTTAATGGAGAGGGGGGAAGTCAGAGGGAAACAACAGAGCGGTGGGGAGGCGGGGTTAATGGAGAGGGGGAAGTCAGAGGGAAACAACAGAGAGGCGGGGAGGCGGGGTTAATGGAGAGGGGGGAAGTCAGAGGGAAACAACAGAGCGGTGGGAGGCGGGGTTAATGGAGAGGGGGGAAGTCAGAGGGAAACAACAGAGCGGTGGGGAGGCGGGGTTAATGGAGAGGGGGAAGTCAGAGGGAAACAACAGAGTGGTGGGGAGGCGGGGTTAATGGAGAGGGGGGAAGTCAGAGGGAAACAACAGAGCGGTGGGGAGGCGGGGTTAATGGAGAGGGGGGAAGTCAGAGGGAAACAACAGAGCGGTGGGGAGGCGGGGTTAATGGAGAGGGGGGAAGTCAGAGGGAAACAACAGAGCGGTGGGGAGGCGGGGTTAATGGAGAGGGGGAAAGTCAGAGGGAAACAACAGAGCGGTGGGGAGGCGGGGTTAATGGAGAGGGGGGAAGTCAGAGGGAAACAACAGAGCGGTGGGGAGGCGGGGTTAATGGAGAGGGGGGAAGTCAGAGGGAAACAACAGAGCGGTGGGGAGGCGGGGTAAATGGAGAGGGGGGAAGTCAGAGGGAAACAACAGAGAGGCGGGGAGGCGGGGTTAATGGAGAGGGGGGAAGTCAGAGGGAAACAACAGAGAGGCGGGGTGGCGGGGTTAATGGAGAGGGGGGAAGCCAGAGGGAAACAACGGAGCGGCGGGGAGGCGGGGTTAATGGAGAGGGGGGAAGTCAGAGGGAAACAACAGAGAGGCGGGGTGGCGGGGTTAATGGAGAGGGGGGAAGCCAGAGGGAAACAACAGAGCGGCGGGGAGGCGGGGTTAATGGAGAGGGGGGAAGTCAGAGGGAAACAACAGAGAGGCGGGGAGGCGGGGTTAATGGAGAGGGGGGAAGTCAGAGGGAAACAACAGAGAGGCGGGGTGGCGGGGTTAATGGAGAGGGGGGAAGCCAGAGGGAAACAACGCAGCGGCGGGGAGGCGGGGTTAATGGAGAGGGGGGAAGTCAGAGGGAAACAACAGAGAGGCGGGGTGGCGGGGTTAATGGAGAGGGGGGAAGCCAGAGGGAAACAACAGAGCGGCGGGGAGGCGGGTTAATGGAGAGGGGGGAAGTCAGAGGGAAACAACAGAGCGGTGGGGAGGCGGGGTTAATGGAGAGGGGGGAAGTCAGAGGGAACAACAGAGCGGTGGGGAGGCGGGTTAATGGAGAGGGGGGAAGTCAGAGGGAAACAACAGAGCGGTGGGGAGGCGGGGTTAATGGAGAGGGGGGAAGTCAGAGGGAACAACAGAGCGGTGGGGAGGCGGGGTTAATGGAGAGGGGGAAAGTCAGAGGGAACAACAGAGCGGTGGGGAGGCGGGGTTAATGGAGAGGGGGGAAGTCAGAGGGAAACAACAGAGCGGTGGGGAGGCGGGGTTAATGGAGAGGGGGGAAGTCAGAGGGAAACAACAGAGCGGTGGGGAGGCGGGGTTAATGGAGAGGGGGGAAGTCAGAGGGAAACAACAGAGCGGTGGGGAGGCGGGGTTAATGGAGAGGGGGGAAGTCAGAGGGAAACAACAGAGCGGTGGGGAGGCGGGGTTAATGGAGAGGGGGAAAGTCAGAGGGAAACAACAGAGCGGTGGGGAGGCGGGGTTAATGGAGAGGGGGGAAGTCAGAGGGAAACAACAGAGCGGTGGGGAGGCGGGGTTAATGGAGAGGGGGAAAGTCAGAGGGAAACAACAGAGCGGTGGGGAGGCGGGGTTAATGGAGAGGGGGGAAGTCAGAGGGAAACAACAGAGCGGTGGGGAGGCGGGGTTAATGGAGAGGGGGGAAGTCAGAGGGAAACAACAGAGCGGTGGGGAGGCGGGGTTAATGGAGAGGGGGGAAGTCAGAGGGAAACAACAGAGCGGTGGGGAGGCGGGGTTAATGGAGAGGGGGAAAGTCAGAGGGAAACAACAGAGCGGTGGGGAGGCGGGGTTAATGGAGAGGGGGGAAGTCAGAGGGAAACAACAGAGCGGTGGGGAGGCGGGGTTAATGGAGAGGGGGGAAGTCAGAGGGAAACAACAGAGAGGCGGGGGTGGCGGGGTTAATGGAGAGGGGGGAAGCCAGAGGGAAACAACGGAGCGGCGGGGAGGCGGGGTTAATGGAGAGGGGGGAAGTCAGAGGGAAACAACAGAGAGGCGGGGTGGCGGGGTTAATGGAGAGGGGGGAAGCCAGAGGGAAACAACAGAGCGGCGGGGAGGCGGGGTTAATGGAGAGGGGGGAAGTCAGAGGGAAACAACAGAGAGGCGGGGAGGCGGGGTTAATGGAGAGGGGGGAAGTCAGAGGGAAACAACAGAGAGGCGGGGTGGCGGGGTTAATGGAGAGGGGGGAAGCCAGAGGGAAACAACGCAGCGGCGGGGAGGCGGGGTTAATGGAGAGGGGGGAAGTCAGAGGGAAACAACAGAGAGGCGGGGTGGCGGGGTTAATGGAGAGGGGGGAAGCCAGAGGGAAACAACAGAGCGGCGGGGAGGCGGGGTTAATGGAGAGGGGGGAAGTCAGAGGGAAACAACAGAGCGGTGGGGAGGCGGGGTTAATGGAGAGGGGGGAAGTCAGAGGGAACAACAGAGCGGTGGGGAGGCGGGGTTAATGGAGAGGGGGGAAGTCAGAGGGAAACAACAGAGCGGTGGGGAGGCGGGGTTAATGGAGAGGGGGGAAGTCAGAGGGAACAACAGAGCGGTGGGGAGGCGGGGTTAATGGAGAGGGGGGAAGTCAGAGGGAACAACAGAGCGGTGGGGAGGCGGGGTTAATGGAGAGGGGGGAAGTCAGAGGGAAACAACAGAGCGGTGGGGAGGCGGGGTTAATGGAGAGGGGGGAAGTCAGAGGGAAACAACAGAGCGGTGGGGAGGCGGGGTTAATGGAGAGGGGGGAAGTCAGAGGGAAACAACAGAGCGGTGGGGAGGCGGGGTTAATGGAGAGTGGGAAGTCAACAGGTGGGGAAATGGTGGAAAGCAGGGGAGGGTTGCTGAAGAGTACATTTGAGCTTTAAGAGAGGGAAATGGGAGCAGGAGGAGAGTGGGGATTCTGGAGGCTGTGGGGAGAAGAGGAAGAAATAGGATGTGTTTTCATCACACCCGCGTTTCAATATCACAAGACTTACAGGTACACTCGGGAGGCAAACGAGAGAGACTCACAAGTATACTAGGGAGGCGAAGGAGGAGACGGACGCAGGTATCGATCCGTTTTTTAGTCGACTCAAAAGTATACCCAGCGGCCAGCGGGTGTCACGAGAGGGACTCACAAGTATACTAGGGAGGCGAAGGAGGAGACAGACGCAGGTATCGAGCCTGTGAGGGCATTGTTGTCGAGGAAGCTGTGAGGAAGGTGTGGGAAGGTGGAAGAATAAGAGTGGAAGGGAGACAAATTCAATACTTAAACGGTTGGAGAAGGGGAAAATGAGGGGTTAGCCAAGAGGGGTGCGGAAGACAAGACTAAAGAGGTGCGAGGGCTAGAGAAATGTCAAGAAAAGGGAGGAGGAAAGAAAAGGGTGGAAAGAGGATATGGAGAGGAGAGTGGAGTTGGGTTAGGTGAAGTGCGGGCAAGAGGGAAGAAGGGGGAGACTGGGGGAGGGGGGAAGGGGGAAAGGGGAAGGGGAAGGGGGGTGGTAGAAGGAAGGGCAAGGGATAAGAACCTGATAGGCGATAAGCTTGCGTACTGACAGGAAGCGAAGGTCGGTGAGAGTCTTGAGCTGGCTTGCTTTCGAGTCGACTCAAAAGGGCAAGGGATAAGAAACTGATAGGAGGAGATAATTTGCGTTGCGTACTGACAGGAAGCGAAGGTTGGTGAGAGTCTTGAGCTGGCTTGGGATGGCCCCTGTGAGTGCGTTTCCGTTCAAGTAGCTGGTGGGAGGGAGACGGAGGGATGTGGAGGAGTTGGAAGGGAGAATGAATGGTCAGCGATTGACTTGAGCTGGCTTGGGATGACCCCTGTGAGCGTGTTGGGATGAATGAGGTAGCTCGGTTGGGATGGCCCCTGTGAGCGCGTTGCTGTTCAAGAAGCTGGGAGGAGGGTGGAGTGGAGAGGCTTGGGGATGGGGAGAAAGGTTTCGTTGTGATGTGCAAAGTCGCTCGTAGTAATGGGGTGCGGATACGGCGGCTTTGAATGGTAGCTCGGTTGGGATGGCTCCTGTGAGCGCGTTGCTATCCAAGTAGCTGGTGGATGGGAGGGTGCGGTGGGGTGGGGTGTTATGGGTAGCAAGTAGGGGGGCTTCAGTTGGCTTGGGATGGCTCCTGAGAATGCGAGCGATGCTGTTCAAGTAGCTGGTGGTGGGAAGGTGGATTGGGTGGGGGGAATTGGAAGAAACGTTTTTCTTTCCTATCCAGCGTAGCTGGTGGCAGAATGGGCTGCAAATATGGGGTCCAGAGGGCTTGCTATTGCGAAGACAAGATTGGGTTGGGTTGGGTTCTGTGAGCACGTTGTAACAATTTACTGGGTCGGAGGGAGGGATGGGATGGATGGGGTGAGTTGGGGTGAGTTGCGGTGAGGTGGTATGGCTTGCAATGTTCAAATTGGCGTGCTGGACAGAAAGGATGAGGTCTTAAGTAAAGCGTGTCACAAATGTAAAAGCACAAACATCTTTGTAAAAAGGGCCGCAGTGTGGTGAAGTGAGGTGACGGTGCTTGCTAAGAGATGAGGTGCAACTTTTGAGAGAGCAGTGAGTTGAGAGGGAAAGGAGCCTGTTAGCTTGTTCTCTCACTCCTCGCATTGCACCAGTAGGGAGTGCTTGTAGCGAGAGTGCTTGTAAAGAGTAGACTCACAGTCCATCTAGGTTGGTGAGGGTACTGAGTTGAGCGGGGATGGTGCCGGTCAGCTTGTTTTTCCGAAGGTCACTGCACTCGGATGCAAGGGGAGGAAGCGGGGGAGGGATGGGTGGGTGGGCGGGCGGGCGGGTATGTGAAGGAACGGAGTGTGAAACGGAGGTGCGCGGTTTGCAACATTTCCAGGCGATTCAAAACTGCACTCGGGTGGGGGGTGGGGGGTGGGGGTGGGAGGTGGGGGGGGAAGGGGGAGTGGGGAGCAGTGTGGCTGGAAAGGGGTGTGGGCGGGCGGGCGGGCGCGCAACAGGATGAGACGGATGACGGTGTGTGAAAGGGAGACATTTGGGTCGACTCAAAGGGGGCTCGGGTGGGGAGGGGCGTGGGTGGGCAGGCAGGCATATTCACATGTGTCGTATTAATGGGATGGTGTGTGAAAGGGAAAGCAGATTTTTAGTAAGACACAAGTGAATGTGCAGGCTTACGCAAAATAACACACCCTGGCAACAGGCGAATCGTTGCTTGTGGGCAGCATGCAATGGAAACACTTAAGAGAAGGCAACACTTAAAGAGAAAGCTTGTGCGCAAACAGCACAACAGTAAGTGTCACCAGCAGCTCACTGCGGGTTTGCATTGTTGTGTGGGTATGCAACACCATGTGTGGCCGGGCAGACTGGTTTGCATTGTTTTACATGTATTTGAATAAGAGTATGACGTTTGCATTTTGCACAACACGTAAGTGTGTTTCATTCCGTGTGATGTGCTCACAGTGTTTGAGGTGACTTTTGAGTCGACTCAAGGTGACTTTTGAGGTGACTTTTGAGTCGACTCAAAAGTCACTGTGCTTCATTCCGTGTGATGTGCTCACAGTGTCTGCAATGCCTTGAGTGCGGAGAGCGCAGCAGGGATGGATCCAGTGAGCTGATTGTCCTGCAGGTTACTGGGAGCATGCAAGGAGGGCGAGAGGGGGGTGCACCGTGGATGGAAGTTAGCAGGAGGCACACAAGCAAGAGGCTGAAGTGAAGGGGGTGGATCCAGTGAGCTGATTCTCCTGGAGGTTACTGTGAGGACGCAAGGAGGTACAAGGAGGTACAAGGAGGTACAAGGAGGTACAAGGAGGTACAAGGATGTACAAGGATGTACAAGGAGGTACAAGGAGGTACAAGGATGTACAAGGATGTACAAGGAGGTACAAGGAGGTACAAGGAGGTACAAGGAGGTACAAGGAGGTACAAGGAGGTACAAGGAGGGATAAGAGGGTGGATGGAAGCTAACACGAGGGACAGACACGTGCAAGAGGCTGAAGTGAAGGGGGTGGATCCAGTGAGCTGATTCTCCTGGAGGCTAATGCGAGGGTCCAGGGAGGGGAACAAGGATGGATGGATGGATGGATGGATGGATGTAGACATGGTTAAAAAGCGATGCGATGCGATGCGATATCGCATCGCTTTTTCTGGTATCGCCGAAATTATCGCGGAGATGCGATGTCGCATCGCGGCGATTTAAATATATATATATATATATATATCGCATATCGCAAATTTGGCGCGATATTCTTCTATATCGCATTTCAATGTGCGATATATCACGCGATGCGATATTTTATCGCATCGCCAGGGGCACATTGCAAAAAGAATTAGCGTACCCTGGCAATTTGGATAGGGAGCTATGTTGGAAATGCGGAATGTTTTCAAAAAGTGGCACAACACTGAATTACAACGGCAGACCGGCGGTTGTCATAAATAGAAAGCAAACAAAAATTGGCGAGCTCCAGCAAAAAGAGAGCCCCACTATCGTCCAAGGGGGGGGGTGGGAGTGGTGGGGAGGTGGAGAGTGGAGGGGGGGGGGGGGGGAGCGTACTATTGCGAGCGACCATGGAATGGTCGCCCGACGTTCTTTCCGTGGTTTAGGTGGGGGGTGACGAAGGGAGTGGTGGGAGATGCCAGCAGGAGAGGCTAAGCAAACGGACATAGAGAACACAGATGCCAAGTCTCGAAAACACCCCTCACACAACCCAGGCCTGATCTCCAGGCCGAGATCAACGGCCGTGTCGTCGTCCACGCCGCCATCAAGGCGCTCCCCCGGGTGAGAGGCGATCCAGGACTTCAGCATCATGCAAGCCCGGATGCGCTCCCTCCCTAGGCGGTGCCGCTGCCAGTGAATGAGGTTGCGGCCCTGTGAGAACAGGCGCTCGCAGGGGGCGGAGGTGGCTGGGATGGCAAGGTAGTCCATCGCCATCCGCCGCAACGCTGGAAGCTCGGTATGGTAACGCCAAAACTGCAAAGGGCACTCGTGCAACTCCTGGAGGGGGAGCTCCAAGTACCGCTCGATCTCGTCCTTGGCCTGCTGCGTCTGCCTGGCACGCACTGCCCTAAGATGTGCGAACACCCCCAGATCCTCATCCGCCTC
Organism: Closterium sp. NIES-67; assembly: GCA_027943415.1. Taxonomy (NCBI): domain Eukaryota; kingdom Viridiplantae; phylum Streptophyta; class Zygnematophyceae; order Desmidiales; family Closteriaceae; genus Closterium; species Closterium sp. NIES-67. The sequence goes on from BQMB01000052.1 coordinate 110,573, forward strand.
CCCTCCCTGATCCTCCTCCTCCTCCCCACCCCCAGTCGCAACCCCTTCCGCCATGGCCGCCTGCAACCGTGCGGCCGCATCAACACCCTTCTTTCCGCCACCACCACCCTTCCCCCCCAGACCATCCGCATGTAGATGGCCCGGTGACATCCCGGGCCTCCCCCTCTCTCCCAACCCCGCCCCTGCCATCCCTCCACCTCTCCCTCTCCCCTTGCCCCTCCCCCGACCACGCCCACTCCCTCTCCCCCTCCCCCTCCCTCGCGCCGTCTCATTTGCCCCCCCCCTCCCCCTCCCTGATGCCTTAACCTTCTTCCCAACCATACCCCCGGAGAGTTGGGAGGCCATTGCAGTCTTGCGCTTCCCTTTGGACCCCTCCATCCCTCCACCAAAGGCCTCTCCAAGGCCCCCCCCCCTCTTCCTCCTCAACATCATCCCCATCCACCTCCTCCTCATAACCCCCCTCCTCATCCCCCTCCCCATTGTACTCCTCATCCTCCTCATCCCCCTCCTCCTCCTCCTCCCCCTCCTCCTCCTCCTCCTCCTCCTCCTCCTCCTCCTCCTCCTCTCCCGCATCATCGTCCTCCCCCTCACCCCCCCCCCCCCTCCCGCCTCCCCGGCGTCGCCCTCCCACCCCCGCATGCCCATCGCCCCCCCGCCCCCCCCCCCTTCCCCATCCGTCGCAGCTCAGAGCCGCCAGGCGTGCCTGTCTTCCTCCTCCACCCTCACGACCACCCCCTCCACCTGGGGGGCAGCACCCACACCTCCAGCAGCACTGCCCTGAGTTCCGTGGCAACCGCCGCCAACCACCAACTCCCCTCCGCCATCCGCTCCAGTGCGCGCAGAGCCGGAGGTGGGCTTTGCAAACAAGGCCTCGTCCTGCTGCCTGCGCTGGGCTCGCGCCTCAACGGTCGTCATCCCGGTGGCGCCGCCATAGCGCCCCCTCCCCTCAACCCCCGCTCCCCGACTAGGCCCTCCGCCGCTCCGCCCCGCCCTACCGCGTGGAGGGATCAACGGGTTTTGATCCCTACCGCTCTGAACCCCTCTAAACCCGTTGATCAACGGGTACTGTGCAAGTGCAAGGAGGGATCAAGAATCGCGTTGGTCCTATCTGTGGCCAGCCGCCTATTATTCTTGACAATTCAATCGATCCTTCAATCAAAAGCAGATGTCTCAACGGTTCCAGCTTACAGTTGTGTTAGAGCCACGAGTTTGGAAAGGCCAACAGGAATCGAGCCCGTGAATTTGTTGGTGTCCAGTCGGCTGGAAGTTGGAGGCAAGGCAAAGCAACGGAGAAAGGCAAAACGAAAAGGTGGGGACAGAAGAGGAAAACGGAAGAGGATGATAAGTCTATTTTGAGGCGCCTCAAAAATAGACTCCTAACTTTTGAGCCGACTCAAAAGGCATCCCGTCCCGTTGCAAGCAACATGCAACTCCATGCGTCCCGTTGCAAGCAACATGCATCTCCATGCGTCCCGTTGCAAGCAACATGCATCTCCATGCGTCCCGTTGCAAGCAACATGCATCGCCATGCGTCCCGTTGCAAGCAACATGCATCTCCATGCGTCCCGTTGCAAGCAACATGCATCTCCATGCGTCCCGTTGCAAGCAACATGCATCTCCATGCGTCCAGTTGCAAGCAACATGCATCTCCATGCGTCCCGTTGCAACATGCATCTCCATGCGTCCCGTTGCAACATGCATCTCCATGCGTCCCGTTGCAAGCAACATGCATCTCCATGCGTCCCGTTGCAAGCAACATGCATCTCCATGCGTCCCGTTGCAAGCAACATGCATCTCCATGCGTCCCGTTGCAAGCAACATGCATCTCCATGCGTCCCGTTGCAAGCAACATGCATCTCCATGCGTCCCGTTGCAAGCAACATGCATCTCCATGCGTCCCGTTGCAAGCAACATGCATCTCCATGCGTCCCGTTGCAAGCAACATGCATCTCCATGCGTCCCGTTGCAAGCAACATGCATCTCCATGGAGAAAAGTCCTTGGCAAGCAACATGCATCTCCATGCATTGGCTCAGTGCTTGAAAAAGTCCTCTTGTGTCATGGAGAGACGGCAAAAGAAATGAGGTGACTTCTGCGTCGACTAGGTGACTTTTGCGTCGACTAGGTGGCTTTTGAGTCAACTAGGTGACTTTTGAGTCAACTAGGTGACTTTTGAGTCGACTAGGTGACTTTTGAGTCGACTAGGTGACTTTTGAGTCAACTAGGTGACTTTTGAGTCAACTAGGTGACTTTTGAGTCAACTAGGTGACTTTTGAGTCAACTAGGTGACTTTTGAGTCAACTAGGTGACTTTTGAGTCAACTAGGTGACTTTTGAGTCGACTAGGTGACTTTTGGGTCAACTAGGTGACATTTGAGTCAACTAGGTGACTTTTGAGTCAACTAGGTGACTTTTGAGTCAACTAGGTGACTTTTGAGTCGACTAGGTGACTTTTTGGTCAACTAGGTGACTTTTGAGTCGACTAGGTGACTTTTGAGTCAACTAGGTGACTTTTGAGTCAACTAGGTGACTTTTGAGTCGACTAGGTGACTTTTGGGTCAACTAGGTGACTTTTGAGTCGACTAGGTGACTTTTGGGTCAACTAGGTGACTTTTGAGTCGACTAGGTGACTTTTGAGTCAACTAGGTGACTTTTGAGTCAACTAGGTGACTTTTGAGTCGACTAGGTGACTTTTGAGTCGACTAGGTGACTTTTGAGTCAACTAGGTGACTTTTGAGTCAACTAGGTGACTTTTGAGTCAACTAGGTGACTTTTGAGTCGACTAGGTGACTTTTGGGTCAACTAGGTGACTTTTGAGTCAACTAGGTGACTTTTGAGTCAACTAGGTGACTTTTGAGTCAACTAGGTGACTTTTGAGTCGACTAGGTGACTTTTGGGTCAACTAGGTGACTTTTGAGTCGACTAGGTGACTTTTGAGTCAACTAGGTGACTTTTGAGTCAACTAGGTGACTTTTGAGTCGACTAGGTGACTTTTGGGTCAACTAGGTGACTTTTGAGTCGACTAGGTGACTTTTGGGTCAACTAGGTGACTTTTGAGTCGACTAGGTGACTTTTGAGTCAACTAGGTGACTTTTGAGTCAACTAGGTGACTTTTGAGTCAACTAGGTGACTTTTGAGTCAACTAGGTGACTTTTGAGTCAACTATGTGACTTTTGAGTCAACTGGGTGACTTTTGGGTCAACTAGGTGACTTTTGAGTCAACTAGGTGACTTTTGAGTCAACTAGGTGACTTTTGAGTCAACTAGGTGACTTTTGAGTCGACTAGGTGACTTTTGAGTCGACTAGGTGACTTTTGGGTCAACTAGGTGACTTTTGAGTCGACTAGGTGACTTTTGAGTCAACTAGGTGACTTTTGAGTCAACTAGGTGACTTTTGAGTCAACTAGGTGACTTTTGAGTCAACTAGGTGACTTTTGAGTCAACTATGTGACTTTTGAGTCAACTGGGTGACTTTTGGGTCAACTATGTGACTTTTGAGTCAACTAGGTGACTTTTGAGTCAACTCAAAAGTCACCTCAATTGAAATAGTCCCCTTGTGTCAGGGAGAGACCACAAAAGAAATGGAAGATGAGGAGATTGGAAACACAACGAACTGATCATCTCAAGAAGTGAATGATGTGGAAACACAAAAAAGCTGCGATGGCAGTTTCACGAGAGGGGATTTATTCATGCACACAGGAGTTCACAAATAGACCAATAACCTGAGCAGCAGCCTTACCAAATGCGATTTTTGAGAAGCCTATAAAAACAGTTTCGCGACGGAGGGGATGGGGATTTATTGAGGCAAACAGGAGTTCACAAATAGATCAATAAAGTGGAGTGGAGGCATGTTTTAGAATTCTCTGAAATTACCTCGCAACAGAGGGGATTTATTTATGCAAAACAGGAGCTAACAAATTAACCCAAAAAAAAAGTGAGCAGGCTCAATCAATGCACGTACAGGACAGTTAGGTTAGTTAGAGCAGAGAATGCAGGTGGGATTGCTCCTGACATGGAGTTGTTGATCATCTTGCTGCGAGGAGGACACGAGAAACCAGGAGAAAAGGGGCAAGGCAGGGGGGAACAGAGAAGCTTTCAGAAACCGGCGAGGTGCGGAGAAAAACACGAGGGGGGGAGGAACTGGGGTTTCTACAGAAGAGACGAATGAGGGGGAAGGGCATGGCTGCAAAAAGGGTTTTAGACAGTGCAAGTAACAACACGGTGAGCTGAGGGCATGGCATGTGATGTCATGGCATGATGTCGGCATGATGTCATGGCACGCACTGCCACCCCATGCAACCATGCTGCGATGCGATGTATGATACCATGTCACATCATGTCATGCCACGGCATGTCATGCGGTGACAAACCGCCGTAGGCTTGAGCAACGGGTCGGGTAACCCGACCCGAACCCGACTTTTTGACGGGTCGGGTCGACATTTGCGGAGGGTCGACCCAACCCTCGGGTACCTGATCCGACCCGACCCGACCTGACCGACAAAACCCGACCCGTCGGGTCGGCTTATTACCCGTCCCTGCCCCTATGCCAACCCGACCCGACCCGACCCGAAATCGGGTCAGGTAGTACCCGACCTATTAAACCCGGGTCGGGTTGACATTTCCTGAACTCCGACCCGACCCGACCCGAACCCGACATCGGGTAGGGCAAAGTCGGGTCGGGTCGGGTTCATGCTCAAGCCCCGCTGGCATGCAAAACATGCATATGCCACACATGCATATACCACATGTGGATGTGCCACACATGCACATGCCACACATGCAGACACCAAACACGCTTCCGCCACACATGCACACATCAGGACAAGTCATCTAGTGTCATGCCACACATGCATACACATCTAATCGCATATCACACATGCATAGACATCTACTGTCATGGCATGTCACACATGCGTACACATCTAATACCATGGCACGCCACACATGCATACACATCTACTGTCATGGCATGTCACACATGCGTAGACATCTACTGGCATGGCATGTCACACATGCGTACACATCTAATGGCATGGCATGTCACACATGCGTACACATCTAATGGCATGGCATGTCACACATGCGTACACATCTAATGGCATGGCATGTCACACATGCGTACACATCTAATGGCATGGCATGTCACACATGTGTACACATCTAATGGCATGGCATGTCACACATGCGTACACATCTAATGGCATGGCATGTCACACATGCGTACACATCTTTGAGCTTCGGAAGAGCGGTGATCATTGTTGGGAAGGGCCCGGAAATGCCACTCCTGCTCATGGATCTGGCAACGGAGGGAGACGGAGGAGGAAGGCCATAGAGGAAATGGGGGGTTTTGGGGAGGTGACTTTTGTTAGGATCGCCTAAAAAATCACCTCTGAAACTGCCGGCTCATGGACCTGGCAGGCAGGGAGAGGGACGGCCACACACACACACACAGGGAGATTGGTCACGAACAGGGATTACCCTAGGTTTGTCAGAACAAGTCATTTCAAATCAAATCTTCAGGCCTACAGGATAACAGGAGATACATACACATGCTCGTTGTGGTAGATTAGCACATGTGAAAAGACAACAATGGGTACCAGAGGAATGTTGGGTGCAGGGTGGTTTGCTCACAGAATGCTGGGTGCAGGGTGGTTTGCTCACAGAATGCTGGGTGCAGGGTGGTTTGCTCGCAGAATGCTGGGTGCAGGGTGGTTTGCTCACAGGAATGCTGGGTGAAGAGCGGTTTGCTCACAGGAACGCCGGGTGCAGGGTGGTTTGCTCACAGCAACGCTGGGTGCAGGGTGGTTTGCTCACATAATGCTGGGTGCAGAGTGGTTTGCTCACGTGAATGCTGAGTGCAGATTGGTTTGCTCACATAATGCTGGGTGCAGAGTGGTTTGCTCACATGAATGCTGAGTGCAGAGTGGTTTGCATTGCTCACAGGAATGTCATTTTCGTTAGTCTTGAGAATTCCGTAGGCAGGGAAGTAAGGTTCCCAGTGGTGGTACTGCGATGTGGTTGTATGGGGGAGAGGGTTAAGAGGGGGGAGGCGGGTCTCTTTTTGAGTTTACTCAAACGTAGGCAGGGAAGTAAGGTTCCCAGTGGTTGTACTGCGATGTGGTTATATGGGGGGAGGGAGGCATAAAGAGGGGGGAGGCGGATCTCCTTTGAGTCTACTCAAACGTAAGCAGGGAAGTAAGGTTCCCAGTGGTTGTACTGCCATGTGGTTGTATGGGGGGAAGAAGGGGGGTAAGAGGGGGGAGGCGGGTCTGCTTTCATTAATAAAGTCTACTCATAGGCAGGGAAGTAAGGTTCCCAGTGGTTGTACTGCCATGTCATTGTATGGGGGGGAAGGGAGAGGAAGGAACGAGCGTAGGTGTGGGAGTGGGGAAAGAAAGAAAGAAAGAGAGAGAGAAAGAAAGAAAGAACATGCTTGGACACTGGAGTGCATAAAGCAAGAAAGCCTCCATTTAGCCAATTCAAATCAAAGCGCTGTTCGAGAGTGGTTGTTCGTCTCACATAGCAGAGCTGACTTTTGAGTCGCCTGAACTTTGGGTCGACTCAAAAGTCAATTCAAAGAGCTGTTCGAGAGATGGACTCACATAGCAGAGCTGAGATGACTTTTGAGTCACCTCAAAAGTCATCCCGTTTTAAGTCAACTCAAAAGTCATCCCGTTTGAAGTCAACTCAAAAGTCATCCCGTTTTAAGTCAACTCAAAAGTCATCCCGTTTTAAGTCAACTCAAAAGTCGTCCCGTTTTAAGTCAACTCAGAAGTCACCTCGTTTTGAGTCAACTCAAAAGTCGTCTCGTTTAAAGTCAACTCAAAAGTCATCCCGTTTAAGTCAACTCAAAAGCCACATCATTTTGAGTCGCCGTTCGAAAGTGATCTTGGCCTCACGTAACGGAAAGTTATCTCGCTTTGAGTCCTACTCTTTAGTAAAAACTCGTTGTTTGAGAGGAAAGTGGGACTCTGGCTCACATAGCGGAGAGGAAAGTGAGGTTGCCGATTGCTGCTGGAACAGCTCCCAGAGCGTTGAACAGGTACCTGGGGAAGAGATGAGGAGGGGAGGAGGGGAGCAGAAGTGAGGAGCACGAGTGAGACAAGGGGGTTGCCGATTGCTGCGAGAACAGCTCCCAGGGCACTGTACAGGTATCTGGTGACAAGGAGGGGAGGAGGGGAGGAGAGGAGGAGGGGAAGTGGGGAGGAGGGGAGGAGGGGAGGAGGGGAGGAGGGGAGGAGGGGAGGAGGGGAGGAGGGGAGGAGGGGAGGAGGGGAGGAGGGGAGGAGGGGAGGAGGGGAGGAGGGGAGGAACATAAATGAGGAGCAGGAGTGAGACAAGGGGGCTGCCGATTGGTGCAGGAACAGCTCGCAGGGCGTTGAATAGGTATCCGGGGACAAGGGAAAGACGCTTAACGCAGTCATAGGTAACAACGGTGTTGTGTGACCGCATCACTCCAAGCAGGAAGGCTCAGTCATTATAATCCAGTCCAGCCCAGCAGTACACCATTCGTTCGAATTGAGTAACAATGTAACCACTTGTTACTCGCATCACTCACAGCACAATCACGTTGCCGTTGGCGTTGCAGTTGACTCCGAACAGGAACGAGCAGTCGTCGTTGGCCGTCCAGTACACCTTGGGGCTGCGGCTGGGAGTCACGAAGCCCATGGTGTCTCGGATTGTAATAAGAGCGTTCCCTGTAAAATGAGATATAGTGAGGCAGGAATCAGTGTGAGGGAGTGAGTGACGTGTACGGTGTACCGTCCAGTACACCTTGGGGCTGCGGCTGGGAGTCACAAAGCCCATGGTGTCTCGGATCGTTATCAGCGCGTTCCCTGTACAACTGGGTGAGAGAGAGAGGGGCGGAGGAGAGGGGGGGAGTGGGAAGAGGAAGGGGGGGGGGGGGGGGGAGGAGGAGGAGGGGGAGATACGGTGACGAGAGAAAGTACACCTTGGGGCTGCGGCTGGGAGCCACGAAGCCCATGCTGTCCCTGATTGTTATGAGCGCGTTCCCTGGAAAAAAAAAAAAAAAAAAAAAAAAAAAAAACCAAACAAACAAACCAAAAAAAAAAAACACTGAGAGAGAGATGGAGAGGCTGCGGCTGGGAGTCACAAAGGCCAGAGCTCTCAGGATGAACCCCCTTCTCAGAAAACACCTACATGCTACAGCATGAACGGGGTCGGGGATGGTACGCCGTGCAACTAAAGGCCTCATACAACTCAGTATCCCGTCTCTCGCCACACCATATCCCACATTCCCCTCTCGTACTCCATCTCTCGCATTCCCCCTCGCACAACTCCTCACGCAACCCCTCTCTTAGCTTCACCCACTCACATTTTCGCGGATTCCCTCTCTCGTGCTGCCTATTCGTATCTCTCTCCCTCAATCTCTCACACTCCCTCTCTTACATTCCCTCTCGCATATTCCCTCAGTGAGGGACCCTAACCCATATGCCTCTCCCATATCGCCCATGCGTACCACCACCTCACACCACCGCACACCACCTCACACCATCTCACATCGCCACGGCACTCACATTCGTTGGCGACGACAGGCACAGCTGCCACGTGGCATCGACCGCCCGCCAGCGCTAGCAGTACCGTCACGATGAGCGACAATTGCAGTGATGACGTGGACCTCCCGCACGCTCTCGGTATTGTAGCAGCCTTCCCGCGAGGCCTCCATACCGTCACGACGGCAGGCGAAACCGGTAACCAGGGCGAGGATTTCGCGCGCGATCTGGACGTGGGCTCGGTAGGCATTCTAGCCATCCATCGCGCTTCCCGTGCCGACATGATGAGCCTCGCAAGGCAAAAAGCATGAAGGAAATACTTCGACTCTCCGTCTAACGACTATATTCTCGTTCTAATGGCATTCTAATGGCGTTCGAATGGCAAACGACTAACACCTACTCGTGGCTGGTCTATAACGGCTCTTAAGGCTCTACTTCCCGCTTCTCGTGCTAGAGTTGACGGTTCCTCACGTCGTTGAACCAGGGGCGAGGAAGAGGGCAAACGGCTATCAGGTGGGCTGATCGAACCTCCAGAGTCGAGCGAAAAGCGGCGACCCGTAACAATAACTGTAACAGATCGCTGTTTTCCGTAGCAATATCGCCACTTTGGTTGAAGTACTACGTCGATGACAAGTAACAACGACGACGACGATTCTGTTCTGCCGCAATGCGGTTTACGCCGCGTCGATGTGTGCAAGCCACAAAGGTGAAGAAGGCGTGTCGATGCGGTTTACGCAATGCGGTTTACGCCGCGTCGATGTGTGCAAGCCACAAAACTAATGACGTCATTAGGAAAAGAAGGTGAAGGTGAAAAGACGAAGCTGTGTCTTAGAGCAAGCGGAGGGTGCTGCAGCCTGAATGTAACCCTGTTTCCAAGCTTTTAGACTTGAACTGCAGCCAGAAATATGAGATTCGGGCCTAGGAACTAAGAACAAAGCCTAACCTCAGAACTACTCTATGGCAACTTCCAGATGCAACTACGGCAAACAAAGCCTCCTAGAACTACTCTTCTGAAAGATCTTCACTCAAACGAAACCCGCCATACCGTTCAAAATCACGACTCAACCCTCATTTTCCCCAGCTTCAGATCAGAGTGCGAGCCCAACGCGATGAGAGCCGTTGGATCAATGAAAGCAGGATTCGTGAAGCCAGCTCACTAGAGTTACTGTACGTATGTCGCATCCGGTCGGAAGCACCAAAAAGGCAATCCAGTCGAGTCACAAAAACAATTGTTCTTAGCATACACTATTCATGTACTGTATTTGTGTAAGGAAAACATTTCCCCTACTGTGCATCCTGCTCACTAGCGCGTAAGGCCGTTGTCATTGGTCCTGCCTGGTTTGTCAACCCGGCCCACGTCAGCACTGCGGAGTCACTCAAACCAAATAAACCCGCGCTCGTTTATGGCGTGTCACACTGAGTGATTTCGGCAAACTGGTCCTTCAGGGTCGGATCGAGCCCGGTCAGGCGGCGCGATTTCGTGCGTGATGGGGCTCCATGCTCATTCTGGCGAAACCCTTTCTTTGTTGTCTCATCTCGCACCGTATGTAAGGAATTTCCATTCCTTACTGATTCGTACGCTAGCGCGTACACCCGAACTCCTAGATCTACTCGTCACGTTCGGCCTTATTTGTCGGCCCAACCTCTTCCCGAGTCGTGTCCGGCACTCTCGCCACATTGCCGAACCTACCCATGTTCCGAGGTTATCACCCTAGCACGCCAACCCCTATATAACCTCGTACTTTCATTGCAATAGCGACCTTGTATTCTCACGTTTTAGTTCATTGACACTTCCTATATCATTACAGCTGGTATCGGAGGCTGACCTTTCCATAAATTTTATGGTTTCCCGTTTATTTAAATAAGGGTGGTCAGAGGGGACTAGCACGGCTGCACAGCAGTTGTCTTGGATCATAAATATTTTTACGCCAACAAATACTGTTAAATTATATATTTTGTTATATAATTGGTAGGCTTGGTAGGTGTTACTGAAACCTACTGTAGAGGGTACAACCCCCCTCCTTGTATGGCTCTCTCTTCTATTCTCAACCCCCTTTTTCTCTCCTCAACTTTCCTAGCCTAAAACCTCTCGCCATTTCAATGGCTTCGATCCTAGCTTACTTTAACATGGTAATAGAGCAGGTCGCCCTTCCCGGGCCTGCTCCCTACGCTTCCGCCATGCACTCCTCCTCTTCCTCTCGCGCTGCCATGGCGGCCGCGTCGTGCTGCTGTGGCGGCGTCGCCATGCCGCTGACCGCGTTGTGCCGCAGCCGTCTCGACGCGCTGCCGTGGCGTCGCGCAGTCGTGGCGTTGACGTCCAGCTGTGGCGGCGTCGTCGACGTCCAGCCGTGGCGGCGTGACGGCACCGTCGTGCTGCCGTCGCAGCAACGACGTCTCGCCGTGGCATCATTGACGCCGCACTGTGGCGACATCGTAATGCTGGGGTGGCGGCAGCCGGCCGCGCAACGCCTGTGGCACCGCTATACCTGCTGCCCGCTCGCCTGCCACGGACGTGATTCTGGACCACGAAACCTACTGTAGAGGGTACAACAACCCTCCTTGTATGCCTCTCTCTTCTATTCTCGACCCCCTTTTTCTCTCCTCAACTTTCCTAGCCTAGAACCTCTCGCCATTTCTATGGCTTCCCTCCTACCTAGATCATAGCTTACTTTAACAACTACAACGCGTGCGCTAGCTTTTGCTCCGTCCTGACCGCCATGGCCTCGGTAGACTCGATAGTTGAGGGACAGTCTACCTCGATTGTTGCGAACCCTGCCCGGGAAATTGTGGACCTGCAAACATTCATGGGTCAGTTGAAGAATTTGACAAGCGTCATCCACGACCTCCGCGACGAGAAACAACGACTTCGCCAGGCGCAAGAGAGGCGTCAAGAGGAGTCAGGCGACGATGCACGAAGCGAGGCGGATGAGCAGCAACCGTCGCCAGTGGAGCTGGCACGACTAGCGGCAACAGCCCCGTGCTCGACAAGTAGCGGTGTAAGATATCAGCAATCTATTCCTTTCGACCCAGCTAAAAAAAACGTGACGTTGCGGCAGTGGATATTCACTATGAATATCTATATCAACGCGGCGGGCATCCGAGACAATCAGAAGCGTATCAGCCGCGCGTTAACACTGTTGCAAGGGGCCGCCCTACAGTGGTGGAAGGTTATCGTCGACTCAGCGGCGACTCGCACAGAAGGACAGCACGAGTGGTCCGAAGAGTTCGGCGACGAAGAAGAAGCAGACTTCTTGTTCGGTGCGACCCACATTCGCACGTGGGCAACGTGGTGCGCAGAGCTTCGCAAGCGGTTTGAGCATGCTCCTGACTTAGACAAGGCACGCAAGACTCTACGCATGTGGAAGCAGCTGGGATCTGTGTCCGAGCAAATCACGTCATTCTTGACGTTGGTGGACAGATGTGGCTACATGTACGAATTGGAGAAGGTCGACAAGTACATGGGCGGATTGAAGCCCGAAATATAGTACCAGATAAAACCCTGCGAAGCGGCTACAAGACTCGTCGAAGCTGCTGATTCGATCACGAAGCCGATGACAAACTTCTACGACGGAGGTCGCCCTCGAGAACGGTACCAGCGCGCTACGATAAAAGGGGTGGACGCAATGGATATCTACACAGTTGCTCCACGAAATACGGGGCTATGCTACCACTGTGGCTGGCTGCGTCACATCCGACGCACCTGCCAATAATTCGTAGCCCTCCTGAATTCTATGGGGAAGAAGCCGGAGGAGCGACCGGGAAATGGGTCGCGTCGGTAAGTACCGGGCCGCTTACTGACGGGCAGGCTTCTTCGCCGGAGCCACACAGTCCCCACCGGGTCATGATTCCGATTGTTGCAATCGACCGGACCTGGACGAATAAGCGGGACGAAACTGCTGATCACCCTGTGTTGGTGAAGGGTAAAGTCAACGGGGTGTTATTGAATATTTTCGTTGATGGAGGCGCGAGTCACAGCCTCAAACAACTGGACAGGGCTTAGAAATTGGGTATACCGTAATCACCCGGATAGACGCCCCTATGGGCGTTTACTAGACTGGTTTGAAAACGTGGGGGGGCGTTTAATTGAATAAAAAATATAAGCCCATGGGCGTTTTAAAGGGATTATATGGAAAATTATAAGTTTGACATCGACATGTAGCTGCTGGTTTGTCGTGTGCAATGGGAGTAATTTTAGGCGAGGATTAAAAGTCAATCGCGTTGGAAGTCCAGTCAACGCGGTGCCAGGCTGGAAACTTCCTTTTCTGATATGAATCGTGCTGGCGCGAGGTGTCAGGGAGCGTGAGTTCCGCCTCTGACGGGCACGAAGCGAGTTGCCTCGGTATTACCTGCACCCGTTCGGTCTATTTGTACAGTGTTTCAACTGAATTTCTGAGGGGGCTTATAGGGTACATGTTCTGAAAAAATAAGGGGGGCCTATAATCGAATAATGCCTATAAGTCCCAATGCACGAGTTAGAGCCCATGGGACTAATCCTACGGAGGGGCGTCTATCCGGGTGATTACGGTACCCTTACTGAAGTGTCTACCTGAAATCGACGCCCGACTGGTGGACGGAATACCGCTGGCAATACAAGAACGAGTGGAGAACGTTGGTTTTACATGTGGGGAGCATGTAAAATTTCGGGTGGGACTACTGGCGACTACTCTCGACGGATGCGATGTGCTACTGGGATGTGATTGGTTACGATGGTACAACCCGAAGATTGATTGGACAATGGGCAGCTGCAGCATCAAGCTCGATGGGATTTCCCGCGAGCTGTCAAAATGAACTGGGCCCCGCATGCGAAGCACCCAAGTCCACGGGATCACTTTCAAATGCGAGATGAAAGCTGGAGTTGCAGCCTACGCCGTTGATCTTTGTGAGGTGACATCGACGGTCGAGACTGAAGATATCGAGAAGTTGTGCAAGGCTGTCCCTCCATACTTAGCGGACCTGATTCGGAAATACCCAGAGATTTTCCCGGACGATCTACCAGCTAGACTCCTGCCAAGCTGACCTGAGGATCACCGAATCGAGCTGGAACCAGGCGCCCAACCGACGGTACAGCGCCAATTTTGGCTCAGCCAACCAGAACTTGAAGAAGTACAGCAACAGTTGGATTACCTTCTCACGAAAGGATTTATCCGGCCCAGCACGTCACCATATGCCGCCCCGATACTGTTGACGCCGAAAAAGGATGGAGGATTCAGAATGTGTATCAACTACCGTGCACTCAACCGGATCACCATCAAGTCGCGTTACCCAATCCCGCGAGCCGACGAACTTCTCGACCAACTTCGCAGCGCCAAGTTTTCCTCGAAAATCGACTTGCGATGAGGTTACTATTAGATTCGCGTTGTCGCCGAATATTGTCACAAGACGGCATTTCAAACCTGTTACAGCAGCTACGAGTACCTGGTGATGCCTTTTAGCCTCACAAATACGCCCTCGACCTTTCAAATGACCATGAATGGAATTTTCCAGGAACTCTTAGACAAATGCGTCATCATCTACCTCGACAATATACTAATCTACAGCCGCAGCAAGGAGCAGCACTTATAGGATCTTGATGCAGTCTTCACACTGCTGCACAAGAATTGCCTCATAACCAAAGGGTCTAAGTGCAACTTTCTTAAACAGGAGTTGGAATTTTTGGGCCACATCGTCTCTACCGAAGGAGTGAAAATCGACCCCAAGAAAATCAAGACCATCCATGAGTGGAAGCCGCCGAGCAACATCAAGGAACTGTAGAGTTTTTTGGGTTTCGTCAACTACGTCCGCCGATTTATCTGCCCCGCTAACTGACCGCCTCAAGGATCACGATTGTTTTTTGTGGGGAGAGAAGCAGCAAGCTGCATTCGACCAACAGAAGATCGCCCTCACGTCGCCGCCCGTCCTTCGTATCTCCGATCCTGACTATCCATACGAAGTTGTCACCAACACCAACGACATCGCCATCGGCACAGTTCTACAGGATTTCGGCGACGGATTATCGCCTACGAATCACGGAAGCTGCAGGGCGCAGAAAAAAAATGTACAGTACACGACAAGGAAATGTTGGCGATCGTTCATGCGCTCAAGACCTGGCTGTGCTACCTGACTGGCGCTGACGTCACTCTGTGGACCGACCACAAATCCCTCCAATACCTGCGAGCCCTACCGAACCTCAACCCGCAACAGATTCGATGGCTCGATTTCCTCGAGTCAAACTTCCACTATATCATCACCTACAAGCGGGCACCAGTAACATTGCTGATGCCCTGACCCGACCCATTGCCCATACAACCGCCATACTAGTCGCCCAGACCAGCCCACTCCTTACCGGAATATTTATCCACAGACTGACGGGCAGACTGAACAAGTCAGCCAAACAATGGAGCAACTTATTCGGACTACCTGCACTGATCCACAGACATGGGAGAAATCCCTTCCGCTGCTGGAATTCGCGTATAATAACGCGCCTTCCACCACAACCCATCAATCCCCATTTTTCTAAATTAAGGACATGACCCCGTGGTACCCTCTACACCAAATATCGAGACACCTGTGCCCCAGTCCCAGCGATTTGCTGACGACATCCTCGCAGCCCGAGAAAAATTAGCTAAGGCAATACGGTAAGCCAACCTGATCGCAAGCCTACAAGCCGATCGGCATCGACGTGACGTCACTTACAAAGTGGGAGATCTAGTACTACTCGACACTTGCAATTTGCGTTAGCCGATCCCGAAAAAACTCCGGCCCCGACTCGGTGGCCCCTTTCAAGTGACCAATATGGTGACAGCCATGACCACTCACCTCCGACTCCCAGCGGAGTGGCGTCACCTCCCGGCTTTCCACATCAGCCTACTACGACCCTACGTTCCCAGTTCGTCGGATTTGGCACGTCAACGCATCGTACCGCATCTGACGCCCCTACAGGAACCGACGACCGAGCCTTAAAAATATTCTCGGCCATCGAGTCATAACGCAGCAGAACCGACGCATGGTAGATTTTCTCGTCCGATGGCGCGATCGGACGTCTGAGGATGACAGCTGGGTGCCCCTCGCTGATCTAGAATCACACCCGATTCTAACAGCTTATTATCAATGTCGGAATGTTTCCGATGCCTTTCCGATGCCCTTAGCCTCGTTTAGGAGGGGGAGGTAGTGTAATGGATTTCCATTCCTTAGTGAGTCATACGATAGCGCGCACACCCGAACTTCTCGACTCGTCACGTTCGACCTCATTTGTCGGCCCAACCTCTTCCCGAGTCGCATCTGACACTGTCGCCACATTGCTGAACCTACCCACGTTCCGAGGTTATCGCCCTAGCACGCCAACCCCTATATATCCTTGTGCTTTGATTGCATTAGCGACCTTGTATTCTCACGTTATAGTTCATTGACACTTCCTATATCATAACACTGTAACTGAAACTCGAGTCTCGTTTCGAATGTACTTCCTGCTGGTCCAGGTTTAGACGAGCCAATGAAACACGCCCCTTTCGCCCACTAGCTAAATATCTCTAGCACAGGTTATTAGAGGAGCTTATCCGTTGGTTAGTACGGTAGCGAGGTCAGGCTTACCGCGTAGACTTTATCTTGACGGCGGCATGTAGCTGTCAGGAAATTTGACAGCATTGCAGCAGCACACTGTTGACTGGTGCCATGCTGCCCGTGGGAACAAACGAACGAATGAAAGGGCAGACGTAGGAGCTTCCCATTGCCCGATCACGCCGACCTGGCCGTGGTGTGGCCTGTCACACGCTTGGGCTGCACGGGCAGCGTTTGATGTTGGGCAGGAAAAACTTATCGCCGCCAGCACCACACGCCACGGCACAGATAAAACCTCTGGCCGTGCCCCAAAAGGTACGGTTTCGACCAATACCCTGCAGTGCCCCATTCTAGAGATTGCTGTTTGAACGCTCTGAAACGCAAAGCACCGTACTGTAGCGCAATCAGCCGTACTCCTCGGACATGCCCAAGAGAAGAACCTCTACATAGTCAGTTCAGGGATCATCTGGCCTTAGTCGAGCTCCTTTGGGAATATACTTCTCTAACCCAGTGTTTCGTGTTTAAGTTCTACCACTTCGTGCTAGTTATTATTCCCATTCTTGTAGGCTCGCTTAGGGGGCTGGCGTACTCTCACCGTGCACATTTCGTGCGTCTTGTGATATGTTTTTTTGAATTGCAGAAACCTATTACGGCGTACTCTCATCGTGCACATTGCGCGCCTCTTATCCCGCATTCTGCTCCGCCGTTGTTTTCACTCAGGCCGCCATAACTCGTTCACAGTAACGAACGAGGTGACCTCGGTTTTCCGTCTTCCATCGTCATCGCATCGCATCGCATCGCATCGTGTGACGCTGCTGTGTCGCCACAGGTGTAGGAGCAGGAGGTTTGGAATCAGAAAAGGCGAAAGCGAGATAACGGTAGCAGCAACGATGACACCAGTGACGGCTGGAGCAGCAGCAGACTTAGCAGAAGGAGCAGCAGGAGCAGCAGCAGGAGCAGCAGCAGCAGCAGCAGCAGCAGCAAATGGACCGGCAGATGGCATTCGTCAGTCCTCGTCAGCGTCATGTGTCATCGCAGACCGCACCATCGAGCTGAACCCTCTCGACTGGGCGTATCGCGGGGAAGGTTCCGCGAACATCGTCATGTCGTACTGCGGCCACGTGCCTGCTCTGGTGAGCCCTCCAACTCCTGCAAATATTATCCGCAATCCTAAATATTCTGCGGCCCAGATATTCGGTTATTTATTTTTCTCAAATCTAATCTGCTCTCGCGAGCCCTCATATCCTCAGGTCTGCTCTGCTGACATGACCAAAACGGCCAGATTCTCACTGCCCTTACTCTAACACTCAGCACTGCCACTTCTCCTTCTTACTTACCCCTTCCCCCCCCTTCCCTCCCCCTTCCCTCCCCCTTACCCCCTCCCCCCCAACCCCCCCCCCCTTCTTCCATCCCCCTTCCCTCCCCCCCCAGCACCCTTCTACCGAAAAATGCATGGCGCTGCGCGTGTGCAAGGAGCGACCAGATTTTCGCCACCCTTGTCACGTACTCTCGCCCCGCGAACCTCCTCTATTTCCCTCCCTTCCCCCTTCCTCGCCTCCCCCCCATTCTCCCTCCCCCAACCCCCATCCACCCAGAGAGGCATGGTGCTGCGCGTGTGCAAGCAGCGCCCATACCCTTGTCACTCGCCATGCCCATACCCGCACTCACCACCCTTGTCACTAACACTCGCCCCTGCCATTGCTCCTCTTCTCCCCCGCCCCATCCCCCCTTCCCCCTCCTTTTTTCCCTCCCCCCTTCCCCCCCTTCCCCCCCTTCCCCCTCCCGCTCTCCCACCCCTTCCCGCCCCCCCCAACCCCCTTATATCCAGAAATGCATGGTGCTGCGCGTGTGCAAGCAGCGCCCATACCCGCTCGCATCACCCTTGTTGTCAGTCACTAACACTCGCGCCTGCCATTGCTCCTCTTCTTCCCCGTCCCACCTCCCCCCCCCCCCTTTCCCCCTCCTCCCCTCCTCTTCCCCCTCCCCCTCCCCCACCCCCGCCCGACCCCCCCAACCCCGTTATATTCAGAAAGGCATGGTGCTGCGCGTGTGCAAGGAGCGGCCAGACTCACACCACCCAGGAGCTGAAGTTGTGGCTGGGGAATCCCTAACCGGAGGTTCGGCAGGAGCCTCGGAAGCAGGCTCGGCAGGATTCCCGGAAGCAGGTTCGGTGCAGCCCGAGCCTGTGCTGCGTCCGGAGGAGCGGGAGCTGTGGGGAGAAGTGGTGCCAGAACTGGCAAAGGCGCCGGATCGCATCGACCTGCTGCACCAATACGTGTCTCGAGTCATGGCTCCCTTGATTGGCGAGGAGTTCGTGGAAGCAGGGGTGAGTGCTTGGGCATTGCTAGTCAGATGGGAGAGTGCTTGAGCAGAGAGGGAGAGAGGGAGCTGTGGGGGGGAGTGGTCCCGGAGCTGGCTCTGGCACGGGATCGGATCGACCTGCTGCACCAATACGTGTCCCGAGTCATGGCTCCCTTGATAGGCGAGGAGTTCGTGGAAGCAGGGGTGAGTGCTGTGCTGCATGCTTTTGCTGTCTAGGAGTAAAGTGGAGGGGTCAGGCTGACGTGCTGCACCATTACGTGTCCCGGGTCATGGCTCCCTTGATGGGTGAGGAGTTCGTCGAGGCAGGGGTGAGTGCTGTGCTGTGTTGTTGCCCCCCCCCCCCCCCCCCCCGCCCCCACGTGCGACCGCAGATCGCAGTGAGTTTCCTTCAAGAGGTGGCGGACCACATCCGCCCCAGCCGCCCTCCCTGGCGGCAGGCCCAAGGGGACGTGGACCTGAGCATTGGGGAGGCGCTGCTGGTGACGGACCTGACCCCTCCTCTTGACCCTCTCCCCTTCCCCCCCCCCCTTCCCCCTTCTTTCTCCTCCCCCTTGAACCCTCTAGATCGCAGTGAACGTTCCCCGGAGTTTCCTTCAAGAGGTGGCGGACCACATCCGCCCCAGCCGCCCTCCCTGGCGGCAGGCCCAAGGGGACGTTGATTTGAGCATTGGGGAGGCGCTGCTGGTGACGGACCTGACCCACTTGCACCTGGAGGACGAGGAGTGGGAGGAGGAGGAGAAGGGGGAAGGGAAAGAGGAAGGGGGGGAGGAAGGGCGGTCACAAGAGCAGAGGGAGCAGGAGGTTAGGCGAGAGGAGGACCATGGCAGCTGTTGCGGGTATAATGGCACAACGTTCTGCATTGAGCTCAAGGTGAGACTTCTGAAGGGAGTGCATGGGGGGAGAGGTGGGGAGATAGTGGCACAAGCAGAGGTGGGGAGGGCCATGGCAGCTGTTGCGGGTATAATGGCACGACCTTCTGCGTAGAACTCAAGGTGAGACTGTATGATGCGAGTTGAAAGGATTTCGTGGGGGTTTTCACGACCCGCCCTCCCTCCCTGCAGGCTGCAGCCTAAGACCGGCTTTTGCCCCTCCTGTCCCTCTGTCGCGCCGGCCAATCAGATTAAGACAGCTGTCCCTCGCTTCTCACGGTGAGACTGTATGATGAGAATTGAAAGGATTTCGTGGGGGATTTCGTTAGCCGCCCTCCCTCCCTGCAGGCTGCAGCCCAAGGCCGGCTTCTGCCCCTCCTCCCACTGCATCTCTCCAGCCAATCGCATCAAGACATCTGTCCCGCGCTTCCGCATGCACCAGCAGCTGAAGCTAGCCGGAGGGGAAGTGGCAGCACGTACAACCCCTTGGACCTCTTCTCCTCATCGCCTCCCTGCATCCTCTCCGCTCTGAGGTCCTTGCTCGAGCACCCGCAGAATATCCTCCTGGACCCACCTCCCCTGCTTTTCTCTTCCCCCCCCAAACCCCCCTCCCTCTCTCCCCCCTTCCCGCCAGCCCAAGACTGGCTTTTGCCCCTCCTCACCCTTTATCGCACCGGCCAATCACGTGAAGACATCTGTCCCGCGCTTCCTCATGCACCAGCAGCTGAAGCTAGCCGAAGGCGAAGTAGCGGAATCGAGCACGTACAACCCCCTCGACCTCTTCTCCTCCTCGCCCCCCCGCGTGCTCACCGCTCTAAGGTCCTTGCTCGAGCACCCGCAGAATAACCTCAGGATTTTTGCGGATGGGCGGTTGCTGCTGGGGGGTCATATACACAGGCACGGGGACGGGGGGAAGGGGAAGAAGAAGGGGGAGAAGGGGGAGAAGGGGGAGAAGGGGGAGAATGGGGAGAAGGGGGAGAAGGGGAAGAAGGGGGAGGAGGGGGAGAAGGGGGAGAAGGGGAAGAAGGGGGAGGAGGGGGAGAAGGGGGAGAAGGTTGGAAACGGGAAGGTGGGAGTGGGTTTAGCGGCTTTGAGAATGAAGGAGAAAGCATTGGAGGCAGCGGGTTTGGCTGCTGTGGAAGCAGCTTTGGAAGGGTTCGTGTGCGTGGGAGAGGAGCCTAGCAATGCTGCTGCTGCTGCTGCCGGATCAACTGATGCTGCTGGCTCGTCCTCTCCTCACCACTCCTCCGCCGCCCCTCACCTCGTGCACCCGCGGGTGGATGCCCTCCTGGCCCTTGCCACGGAGTGCCTGGTGCAGTCAGGAGCTATGGAAAAGCTGTTAGCTGCGCAGAAGCTGGACACGTGGGACATTGAAGGGACCATCCATGCCTACAACCAGTTCACCAAGGAAACTGGAGAGGCGACTGCTGCGGCTGCTGCTGCTGCTGCTGCTGCTGCTGCTGCTGGTGATGATCGTGGCAGTCTGAGTGAGATAACGAAGGATTGCAGGAAGGTTCTTCGCGATTTCCTGATAGCAGCAACGGCGAAGGACTGTGGAATCATGCTGGCGCTCAGAGCAGCCATCCCTGGGGAGACCCTGGAAGCTTCGCAGAAACTTCGCAGCATCGTCTGCCCATCCAGTGGCTGCAAGTACTTCTACAGGGTAAGCTGTTTTGAGGCGCCTCAAAACTGTTACTTTCCCCCTTTTTTTTCACTTTCATTTAGTTTCTGTGCTGGGTTGTTTTTGTCCTTGAAGATACAGTGTGGCATTAGTCTGCTCTGTTCCTTTTTGCCCTTGGTTCCTTCACTCAACCTTCTTTCCTTCTCCCCTCTCTCTCGCATTGCAGCTCTCCATAATGGATCTGGACGTCAAGCTGCTGCGCAAAATGCCCAACCACTGGAGCATGGATCAGCTATGTGTTCCCCCTTGTTCCTCTCCCCCCCCAACCCCTTCGCCCCTCCCCCTCCCCCTCCCCTTTCTCCCTCCCCCCCCTCCCCCCCCCCCCCCCCCCCCCCCCCCCCCCCCCCCCCCCCCCCCCCCCCACTCCCCTCTCCTGGCAGCTCTCCGTAATGGATCTGGACATCAAGCCGCTGTGCAAGATGCCCAAGTACTGGACCATCAGATATCTCTTTGTTTACTGCTGTTCCTCCTTCAAACCCCCCCCCCCCCCTTCCCTCTCTCCTCTCCCCGCAGCTTTCCATAATGGACCTGGACATCAAGCCTCTGCGCAAGATGCCCAAGTATTGGAGCATGGATCAGCAGATCGTCAGGAACTACAGCTCAGCTACTGCTTCTGGGAATTCACATGAAGGGACGGCAAATGGTGTCCTTTGATGCTCAAAGCCTAAATACTGGACCATGGATCAGCAGATTGTCAGGCACTATTGCTCATAGTGTGATTCGAGGCAGGACAAAGCCGAAGTACCGTACCACCGATTTGCAGAAGAAACATGCATTGCCGTTTTGTTACAGTTTATAGATTTTTTCACAATGAAAAGCTTTGCTTATATGTAGAGGACTGAATGTTGGGTTTAAGGCTGCTCCAAGTTTTCATGCTTCTTATGGATCGAGGTGTTGTAGCTTCTAAGTTGTGGTTATGAATCTGTTTTTCGCATGTTGAGGAAGGCAGCTGTAGAATTTGATGTGAACCCGGTAAGCGTCATACCCCTTAGGGTTGCTTGCTGCGCGAACCGGGTGAAGTGCCTAGCATGTGACAAGAATAGCGGGTGAAGCGCTTGTTTGCTGCCTGGCACGTTCTGGCATCGGCGACATCGCGTCGCACGCCAAATCGGGGAACGACGGGAATTCCTAGGGCGGGCAGCAAGGGGGAAAGTTCGAGAAAGGGGACCAAGTCGCTCGGCGTATGTTACTCTGGCACTCCCAAGGCCGGTCGTCCTCCAACGAATTGTCCTAGTTACTAGTCGCGTGTCTTCGTATAGTTTGGGCGAAGAGTTTGCGAAACGCAACCTAGATAATACCCAACTTTCTTGGCCATGTATATTTTCACCTCTTCCACCAGCGATAGGTAATTAGGCACACTAATACCACCACCTCGTAGAACAGAACCCGCGGGTTGTGCGCTGCACTAATTACTATTGCAGTCTTCAGCATGCGAGCTACTAATTGAGCTACGTCACGTCATTGCCGTTTTCTTGATTAGCCTTCTCGTGTACAGATACTAATCCGCGCATCCGTTGCTACTTTCACGGTGATCAGGGTCACACTGGCGGATATGAGAGAGTTAGGCAGCGAACTAAGAGGAGGTATTCAATAGTCGCCTCCCGAACGTCTCTAAGAGTACTAATTGCCGACAATGACAATCACTAGCCGTGTGTCCGTTTATGCTGACTAATACTGACCGAGGGACACTGACGAGTTGTTGTTCGTAACTCAGCATCTCGCCGTTGCGTCTGACTCTGCGGCATCTCACTATCAGCAGCAACGGAAAGCAGGGTATGACACGAGGCTTCCTAAGCTGGAATGGCCCTACGTATCGTCGCGTCTAGTCAGCTACTGACTGTCGTTCGTGACTCGGTATCTCGTTGCGTCTGATTCAGCATCTCACTATCAGCAGCAACGGAAAGCAGGGTGTGACACGAGTGCCTAGGCTGGAATGGCCTCACGCATCAACAATGATGCTGCTAATAACGAAACGCTCCATACCAGCAACGATCATGAGCAGTATCACTACTGACTCCTAACGCTAGCGACTGTAGTGTAACATAACCAATTCACCTCGTTAAGAGGAGCTAGACTGCTGGCCTTAAGCAACCACGTCCTAAGGCGACTACGAAAGCAGCCATGTCGAAGAATAGACCGCCCGCACCGCTAATCTCGTCCTTAAAGCCCGGATTACCCCCGCCGCATCCAACGGCCCCGGGAGGCCGACTGCAGCGCGCTCACAGCGATGCTGCGAAGAAGGTTCAGTTCGCGACAGGTGGCATGACGCCATTGGAGGAACAGCTACACGACGCCGGATCTGCCCATGCCACGTCGGCAGGAGACAGTCAAAGTGAGTTCGTTCTCCCTCTTCAGAGAGGAAGATTTTTGTACCTCCATGCTCCTAGGGTTCTAATCACTTACTAGGAGGCGACACTGTAGTGTGTTAGTCAGTGCTCTTACTCCCCGCCTTCCCCCTCCCGCCCCTCTTTGCCCTGTTCCTGTTCATATCAATTAGCTCCTACGTTGCCCAGCATGAGGAGTCTATTTTTTAGGCGCCTCAAAAAAAAGAGTCTATTTTTGAGGCGCCTAAAAAAAGAGAGTCTATTTTTGAGGCGCCTCAAAAATAGACTCCATACCCTGTTCCTGTTCATATCAATTAAGCCCTACGTCGCCCAGCATTGCTCTTCCTCTCCGCTACCACTCTACCTCTCTCTCATCACCCCGCGTTACTTCTCATCCCTCTTCGTGGCTTGGCATGGCATGGCATGCAACGGAATTGACTTGTTCATTGGCATGGCATGGCATGGCATGGCATGGCATGGCATGGCAGGGGACAAGGGGTCGTCAGGAGGTCTGAGGCGCACACAGACTCTTGACTCACACTCTCTGTATCCCGACCTAGACAAGATCATGGGTACGTCTATCTATAGCGAATCTCTCTCGTTCTTCCACTCTCTCCCCCCCCCCCCCACCTCCCATACTTGCCTTTTCCCCCTTTTCCCCCGCGCCCCCCGCATTCTCCATCCCCTGCTATCCTATCCGCCAACCAGACTGGTGATGCGAAGCATCCGTGTGTGAGCAGTTTCGTTTTGAGTCGACTCAGAACGAAATCGCCCCCGCATTCTCCACCTTCTGCCAGTGCTCCCGTTTCCCCCACCCCTGCAATCCGCCAGACCAGACTGGTGATGCGAATGCCAGCAGCGGATGATGTGTGGCCGAACTATGAGGCCCCTTTGCCCTCTCCTCTCCCCCCCCCTTCTTCCCCCGCCCTCCCCGGCTTTCCTCTCTCCCCCCCCCACCCATCCCCCCCTTCCCAGACCAGACTGGTGATGCGAATGCCAGCAGCGGATGATGTGTGGCCAGAACTATGAGGCTCCTCTTATCCTCTGCCCAACCCTCTCCCCACCTCTCCCTCCCCCCCCCTCTCTCCGGAAGTATTCTTAGCCTCAGATGAAAATTAGCAGGGGGTTGATTTCAGGAAGTTTAGTACCACGAGAATGGAGGTGCGGATTAAAGAGGTGGAGGACGCATGGGCAAGTTGCATCACCCCTCTTATCTCCCCCTCCTTCCTCCCCACCCCGTCTCCCCCCACCCCCGACCCCCCACCCCCCACCCCTCTCCTTCTTCCCTCCTCGCCCCACTTCCGCCCCCACCCCCCCCCCCCCTCCTCCCCTCCCCCTTCCCCCCGGGCCTTGTTTCCTATAGGCGCAGAGGAGGGTGAGCAGAATATGGATTTCTGGAAGGTTCGAACGACGAGTCTGGAGGTGCGGATCAAAGAGGCGGAGGACGCTCGGGCGAGCACTGACACCCCTCTTACTCTCTCTTCCCAATATTCGCTTTAGGTTCTGAGGAGAATGAGCAAGGCGTGGACTTCTGGAAGGTTCGAACGACGAGTCTGGAGGTGCGGATCAAAGAGGCGGAGGACGCGCGGGCGAGCATCACCTCCCGTGCCGTGGCTCTGGCAGCGCGCAACCACGAGCTGACGACCAGACTGAGGCAGATGGAAGAGGAGGTGAGGGCGGGAGGGAGGGGGGCTAGTGGGGATGAGGAGGGAGAGGGTGCACGCTGTGCTGTGGCTCTGGCAGCGCGCAACCACGAGCTGACGACCAGACTGAGGCAGATAGAGGAGGAGGTGAGGGGAGTTGGGGGAGGTATGTGTGTGCTGGGAAGGGGTGGGGGGTTGGTTGGGGGATGGCGAGCATCACCTCCCGTGCCGTGGCTCTGGCAACTCGCAACCACGAGCTGACGACCAGACTGAGGCAGATGGAAGAGGAGGTGAGCACGGGAGGGAAAGGAAGGCGGGTAGGGTAGGGGGGTGAAGAAGTTGGGAAGTTGCGAGCATCACTGCACGGCCTGTGGCCCTGGCCACTTGCAACCACGAGCTGGCAAGCAGGCTGCGGCAGACGGAGGAAGAGGTGAGGATGGGGGCAAAGGAAGGGGGCATGGGAAGGGGGGAGACACGCGGGCGAGCATCATTGCTCGGGCTGCGGCCCTGGCAACACGCAACCACGAGCTGACGAGCAGACTGAGACAGATGGAGGAAGAGGTGAGGATGGGAGGAAGGGAAGGGGGCAAGGGAGGGGGGAGGGAGAGCCTGAGAGGAGGGGGGGGGCCTACGGGAGAGCATCAGTGCCCGTGTTGTGGCCCTGGCCCGCAACCACGAGCTGACGACTCGATTGCGGCAGATGGAAGAGGAGGTCAGGATAGCGGAGAGTGGGTGATGGGGGCGGGAGGGTAGCTACCAGCATTACTGCCTGTGCTGTGGCCTTGGCCTCCCGAAACCACGAGATGACGAGCAGATTACGGCAGATGGAGGAAGAGGTGAGGGGAGGAATGGGGCCTGGTGGGGGGAATTGAAGCAGAGAACGCACGGGCAAACATCAGTGCTCGCGCTGTGGCACCATCAACCTCGAGATAGACTCCTCCTCCTCGCGCTGGGGCGCTGGCCCCTTTCAACCACGAGCTGACGCCATCGCCCGTTCCCCCGTCTCCCTATATGCAGCGCCTCAAAAGGAGCCTATTTTTTAAGGGGCCTCACGCTGTGGCGCTGGCGCTGATGCTGTGGCGCCTTCAACCACGAGCTGGCGACACAAATAGACTCCTGGTTGATGACTCCTCAAGAGGAGTCTATTTCTTAGGTGCCTCACCCCACGCGCTGTGGTGCCATCAACCTCGAAATAGACTCCTCCTCGCGCTGTGGCGCTGGCCCCTTTCAACCACGAGCTGACGCCATCACCCATCCCCATCTCCCCGAGATGACTTTTCGAGATGACCTTTCAACCACGAGTGGACTCAAAAGTCCACGAGCTGACGCCATCACCCATCCCCATCTCCCCGTCGCCCTATATGCCCCCTCCTCCCAACCACCCTCCCGAGTCCCCACTGCACAGGGCGGCACATCAGCATTTGCAGCTCTAGAGAAGCAGCCTACAGACGTGAAACGCCGACTTGACAGGGCTCGCAACCCTCTGCCCTCTGTGCTTTTCCCTCCCCACAGGGCGACACAGCAGCGTTCGCAACATTGGAGTAGGTGCTGACAGACATCAAGCTGAGACTGGACCGGGCCCTCAACCAATGCGGCATGTCTGACATGCATCGCCCCCCTCTTTTCTTCCTACCACCCCCGTCACTCACAGGGCGACACAGCAGCCTTCGCAGCGCTGGAGCAGCAGCTGACAGATGTCAAGCTCCGGCTGGACCGGGCTCTCAACGAGTGCTGCTGCATGTGACTCACATCATATCCCCCCCCCCCCCCCCCCCCCCTCCTGCCTCCAACCCCCGCCCCCCCCCCCCCCGCCTCTCCCCCCCCCCACCCCGCCCCCCCTCACAGGGTGACACAGCAGCATTTGCTGCCCTAGAGCAGCAATTGACAGACGTCAAGCTCCGGCTAGACCGGGCCCTCAACGAGTGCTCCTCTCTCGCCGGGAACACCATCGCCAGCAGCAGCAGCAGAGCAGCATTTGGCGCCATGGGGCTGGATTCTTCTGGCAATATCAACGGTGGAGATCTAACCACCCTGGGGTTGGGGTCTGCTAGGCGGATGGGCGGTGCTAGCTATTTACCCGATGCTGCAGGGGCTGCTGGGGGGGGTGGGGGAGGAGGGATTGGGGGAAAGGGAGGCGGAAAAGGAGGGGTGATGGGGGCAGGAGGGGTGGTGGGGGGGGCGGGTGAAGGGTTGAATCTTCAGGTGGCCTTGGAGAGGTCGCCTTTTATGATTGCTCACCTGGATACGACCCTGAGATACACCTGGGTGTTCAACCACAACCTGCTGATGAATCAGGTGAGAACAACAGAGGCCAGGTGGGGTCAGCAGAGATTAGGTGGGGACAACAGAGGCCAGGTGGATTCGACAGAGTCCAGGTGAGATTAGCAGAGGTCAATACAGGGCGCAGAAGCCAAATGCGTTTTTGTTCTTCTGCTCAAATGGCGAATCCAATCCAATTCTAGTGAGCAAACCACGAGCCCGAGTCCATGGTCTCTCCCGGCTCGTTAGATGCGGTTTGAAACCGCAAGCCCTTTGAAACCGCGAGCCCTTTGAAACCGCGAGCCCTTCCTTTGAAACCGCAAGCCCTTCCTTTGAAACCGCGAGCCCTTTGAAACCGCGAGCCCCTTGAAACTGCGAGCCCTTTGAAACCGCGAGCCCTTTGAAACCGCGAGCCCCTTTGAAACCGCGAGCCCTTTGAAACCGCGAACCCTTTGAAACCGTGAGCCCTTTGAAACCGCGAGCCCTTTGAAACCGCGAGCCCTTTGAAACCGCGAGCCCTTGGAAACCGCGAGCCCTTTGAAACCACGAGCCCTTTGAAAACGTGAGCCCTGTTAAATTCCGAGCACATGGTCTCTCCCGGCTCTTTTAACTCCTCTCTATCTGCTCGCGCATCTCCCTTTCCCTCTAGTCCAACTCCCTTTCTTCCTCATCCCTCCCCCTCTCCTCTCTCCCTCTTCTCTCCCCCTCCCCCTTCCCTTCCCCTTCCCTCACTGCTTATCCTTTTTGAGACACCTCAAGCGGTGACTTTTGAGTTTACTCAAACGTCACTTCCCTCACTGCTTATCGTTTAATCCCGTTTGAGGCACCTCAGGAGTGTGCTTATCATAAGCAGGACTTGATAGGCAAGAGGGACTACGACACACCCACCCACCCACCCACCCACCCACCTCAAACGCAAACAGGACATGATAGGCAAGAGGGACTACGACATCCTGCCACCTGGCACGCTGGGATTGGAGGAGGCGATGGAGATCAAGCAGCGAGCGCTCGCCACCGGCAAGCCGCAGCGCGGCGAGGTGGTGTGGCAGCTTCCGGGAAAGTCCCCCATGGTTTGGGTGACGACTGCTCGACCGCTCAAGGATGAGAAAGGGAGGACCGTGGGGGTGACTACATCCAGTGTTGATATCACAGAGGAGGTGAGAGGGGGTGAGGGGAGGTGAGGGGAGGTGAGAGGAGGGTATGTTCGGTAAGATAGACATATTCGTTGTGTGGGTGACTACTGCTCGACTGCTTAAGGATGAGAAAGGGCGGACTTTTGGGGTGAGCGGAGGTGAGGGGTTGGGGTTGGGGTGTTGTTGACAACTGCTCGGCCACTGAAGGATGAGAAGGGGAGGACCGTGGGAGTGACCACATTTAGCGTTGATATCAGAGAGGAGGAGGTTTGGTAGAGGGAGGGAGGGGGGGTATGGTATTGTAAGAGAGGCAGAGATATCCATGGTTTGGGTTACGGCTGCTCGGCCGCTCAAGGATGTGAAGGGGCGGACCGACCGTGGGGTTGACTACATCGAGTGTTGATATCACAGAGGAAGTGAGCGAGGGGTTGGGGTTGGGGTGTGGTTGACGGCTGCTCGGCCGCTCAAGGACAAGAAGGGGCAGACCGTGGGGGTGACCACATCGAGTGTTGATATCACAGGGGAGGTGCGGAGAGTGGGGGGGAGAGGGAGGGTATGCTTTGTAAGGGAGGCAGAGATCTCAGTGGTGGGGGTGACGATTGCTCAGCTGCGCAAGGAACAGAAAGGGCGGACTGTGGGGGTGACTTTATCAATCCGTTTATACCACAGAGGAGGTATGAAGGTGGGAGGAAGGGACAGTATGCTAATGTGAGAGAGACAGAGATACTTGTGGTGTGAGTTACGACGGAGATCCGCACCCCCCTCATCGCACCGCCACCCGTCCCTCCCTTTCCTTCTGATGCTCTGCATACCCACCTTATTCTGCTTCCCTGGTGCACTGTTTTCCACTTTCTCCCTCTTCCCCTGCTTCCCTTTAGGCCCAGTACAAGGAGCGACTGATGGCGTTAAGAGCCATGATGATGGTGCGCAACACCACAGAGAAGGGGCTGTGGCGAGCATACGAGCTCACGGAAGACGAGATGCGCGCCAAGTCCATGTTCCTGGCCATCACGGGCCACGAGATCCGCACCCCCTTCAACGGCATCCCTCCCCCCCCTCCCCTTTCCTCCCCTCCCTTCTGACGCTCTACATCCCCACTTACCCGTTCTTCCTTGGTGCCGCGTTTCCCGCACGTCCCTCTTCCCCTGCTCCACTATCAGGCCCATTACAAGGAGTGACTGATGGTGCTGAGAGCGGAATACCATAGAAAAAGAACTGCGGCTTGTCTGCTTCACTTCATCCCTCCCATCAGGCCCAGAACAAGGAGCGACTGATGGTGCTGAGAGCGGAAATGATGGTGCTGAGAGCGGAAATGATGGTGCTGAGAGTGGAAATGATGGTGCTGAGAGCGGAAATGATGGTGCTGAGAGCGGAAATGATGGTGCTGAGAGCGGAAATGATGGTGCTGAGAGCGGAAATGATGGTGCGGTGCGGAACACCACAGAAAAAGAACTGCGGCTTGTCTGCTTCATCCCTCCCATCAGGCCCATTACAAGGAGCGACTGATGGCGCTATGAGCCGAGATGATGGTGCGCAACACCACGGAAAAAGAGTTGAGGCGAGCATATGAGCTCACGGAAGACGCGATGCGCGCCAAGTCCATGTTCCTCGCTATCAGGAGCCACGAGAGCCGCACCCCCCTCAATGGCATCCCTCCCCTCCTTTCCCTTTCCCTCCCTTCTCGTCTGCTGCCCTGCATCTTGTTTTTTTTAGGCGCCTCAAAAATAGACTCCTCACGATCACGAATGGCATCCCTCCCCTCCTTTCCCTTTCCCTCCCTTCTCGTCTGCTGCTCTGCATCCACACGTCCCTCTCTTTACCTGCTCCCCTTCAGGCCCAGTACAAAGAGCGCCTCATGGCCCTACGAGCCGAGATGATGGTGCGGAATACAACAGAAAAAGAGTTAAGGCGGGCATACGAGCTCACAGAGGACGCGATGCGCGCCAAGTCCATGTTCCTCGCCATCATGAGTCATGAGATCCGCACCCCCCTCAATGGCATCTTGGGTTTAGCCGAGGTTTTGCTGGAGTCTGGAGCCCTGGAGGAGGAGCACAGGGAGATTGTCGAAACGATGATGTCATCAGGCGTGATCATATCGGATATTTTGGCTGATATCTTGGATCTCGCGAGTATGGAGGCCGGGGAAATGAAGTTAGAGGAGCATCCATTCGAGCCGGTGGCGGTGATTAATCATATTTTGAAAATGGCTATGGCGGCTACTAAGGAAAAAGGGATTAAAGTGCTAGCGGATATTTCCCCGGAGATCCCTGTGCAGATTCTAGGGGACGAGCTGCGCGTGCGGCAGGTGATTAAGTACTTAGTCTTAAACGCTATTAAGTTCACCCATCAGGGGCATATTCTGCTCCGGGTTTCGGCACATGACAGGGACCCCTCTGCCGCTATAGTGAAAGCCACTGGGGCGTATGCTGTAGGCGGGTGGAACGTCCCTGGAGGGGGGGGAGCCGGAGGGGGAGGACCGGGGGGATCTGGAGCTGCTAACTTGGGCCGGGGGAAGGGGCTCGCACTTGAGATGCACAGTCACAAGGGCGGGAGAGCGGGGAGAGGGGGGAGCGGGCGGTTACCACTTCTATCTGATGTTACGGAGCAACATTTAAAGAAGCTGGCGAGCTTGGGGAGCCTAGAGCAAGCAGCACCTCTGTTGGCTGAGCTACCGACTGAGGAGTATGGGGAGGAGGAAGAGGAGGAGGAGGAGGATGAGGATGGGGATAGCGAGAGGACGAGGGGGGAGGACGAGGGAGGGCTGATGAGACCCGGGGGAGGGGGAGGGGGAGGGGGAGGAGGATTTTGGGGGTCGATTGTCCCTTCAGGAGTGGCCAGTGGGAAAGGGAAGGGGAAAGCCGCAGCAGCAGCAGAGAGGGAGATCGGGGGGGATCAAGACGTGTGGCTGTGGTGCGAGGTGCACGACACTGGCGTGGGGATCCCAAAAGACGCCTTTCCCCTCCTCTTTGAGAAATTCACGCAAGTGGAAGGAGGCCCCACGCGGGCATATGGTGGCACAGGTCTCGGCCTGGCCATCTGCAAGCAGTTAGTCGAATTAATGCACGGAAAAATGGCGATTAAGTCGAAAGTTGGGACCGGGTCGGTGTTTGCCTTTTCGGTTTGCTGCCAGCGCACCACCCCTCGCTCTCGTCCTGCCTCCCCCACAGGTGCTTCTGCTATCGCTGCTGCAGTGAACGCCCCCTTCGGGTTCCCCAACAGTAATTCTATATCCGGCCCCTCACCTGGCTCGGTGTCACGGGCTTTATCCCCTGTTCGGGAGCATATGGCGCTGGTGGGGGGAGGGGGGGAGGAGGGAGAGGAGGATTACACAGAGGAAGAGGAGGAGGGGGAGGATGAGGAGGAGGATTACGAGAGTGAGAATACGGAAGACTCGCCGATCGCCATCACGCCCAAGCACTTGAGGAAACCAAGAGGAGCGGCAGCAGGCATAGGAGCAGGAGGTGGAGCAGGAGGAGCAGGAGGAGCAGGAGGAGCAGGAGGAGCAGCAGGAGCAGGAGCAGGGGTGGTGGGCGGGGGTTTGGCGGGGTTGCTGGCCCGAGCCAAGGCAATGAAAGGGGAGGCAGGAGGATCAGGGGAGCGGCCATCTGGGGGAGGCATGAGTGGGGGAGGGGTGATCGCAGCTTCCGGGTCGGTGCCCTCTCTGTCCCCTGCCTCGGCCAAAGGACCAGAGGCCAAGATCCTAGTGGCTGAAGACAACCCGGTGAGTTGCTTGGGATACTTGGGATTGTGAAAACTGGGTGTAGGGCAATCGGGCTTGGGGCAGGAACAGCAGCAGCAGGAGTAGCAGCAGCAGCAACAGCAGCAGCAGCAGCAGGAGTGGTAGCAGCAGGAGCGCCTGGGGCTGCGAGCAACAGTGGCGAAGAACGGGTTGGAGGCAGTCAGATGGGGTGACTTCCCGTTGTTCTTGCTGCTCTCTTATCCCCCCGCTTCCCGCCTGTCACGCCACCCCTTGCTTCCCTTCTCTTTCAACGCCAGGTGAATGTGATGGTGCTGCGGTCCGTGCTCAAGCGCCTGGGGCTCAGAGCAGCTGGGTTGAAATTGCGTCTGCCGGTGCTTCCCCTGTATAACCCCCCACCCTTCCCCCCCCCCTTTCCGTCCAAATACCAGGTGAATGTGATGGAGCTGCTCTCCATGCTCAAGCGCCTGGGGCTGTGAGCAACAGTGGCAAAGAATGGGGTGGAAGCGCTCAGATGGGCTGACTTCCCGCTGCTGTTGCTCCTCTCTTGTCACCCCCGGCAACCCCCTGCCCCACTTCCCATTGCCAGGTGAATGTGATGGTGCTGCTCTCAATGCTCAAGCGCCTGGGGCTGCGAGCAACGGTGGCAAAGAACGGGGTGGAGGCGGTAGAGGCAGTGAGGAGGGAGCGGTTTGACCTGCTGCTGTCGGACCTCTGCATGCCTCTCATGGACGGGCTGCAGGTGCGTTGACTTTGGTTGACTTTAATTGACTTGCGTTGAATAGGCTTGACACAAGTTAAGGGGTATTAGAAGTAGAGGCAGTGAGGAGGGAGCGGTTTGACCTGCTGCTGTTGGACCTCTGCATGCCATTTATGGATGGGCTGCAGGTGCGTTGACTTTCGTTGACTTTGGTTGATTTCTGCTGACTTGTCAGACTTCCTTCTGTAAAATAGGTTCGGCTCAGATTTGTGGTTGTCAGAGGTAGAGCCAGTGAGGCGGGAGCGGTTTGCCCTGCTGCTGTCAGACCTATGCTTATGGATGGGCTGCAGGTGCGTTGACTTTGGTTGAGTTGCGTTGACTTGCGCTGGATAGGGTTGGCACAAGTTAAGGGGTTTTAGAAGTAGAGGCCATGAGGTGGGAGCGGTTTGGCCCGCTGCTGTCAGACCTGAGCATGCTGCTTATGGATGGGCTGCAATTGCGTTGACTTTGCTTGACTTTGGTTGACTTCGGTTGTCTTCTGCTGAATTCTGTGGATTAGGGTTGACTGAGATTGAGGCTTGTCAGAGGTAGAGGCAGTGAGGATGGAAGGAAGGAGCGGTATGATCTGCTGCTGTCAGACCTCCGTATGCCACATATGGATGACTCTGGTTGACCCTTGTTAATTCGAGTCGACTCCCTTTGACCCTTGTTAATTCGAGTTGACTCACTTCGAGATTTGATTCCCAATCGGTCCTTCGTATTGGGAGGGTTAACTCCCTGCTGCGTCCTCTGATTTCCTTGCTTTCCCTTGTCTATGTGTCTCTCTTGAATCCCTAAACCGCAGGCTGCCTACCTTATCCGACAATACGAGAGGACGGGGGTATACCCAGAGGAGGAGGTGGAGAGGGCCAAGCACAGGGGAGCGCCCGCAGGGGACGAGAAAAATGGCCTCGCCTGGCAACCCCCCTCTGACCTCCCTCCTGCCTCCTCCCTCCTCTCGCGTCAAGGGGCCCTCCCCCGCCTGCCCATTATAGCCGTTACCGCCAACGCTCTTAGGGAGGATGAGGAGCGGTGCTATGCGGTGGGGATGGATGGGTTCCTGGGGAAACCGGTGCAGTTTTCGAAGCTTAAAGAGGCTATAAGTGAGTTTATTGACATCCCTGGGTCACGCCCGTTGGGAGCTGCTACTATTGCTGGTGGTGGTGGTGGTGGTGTAGGGCGAGGGGGATTTGGACCATCTATCTCCCAATTGGGGGCACCAGGAGGGTTAGTATCCATGGGAAGTGGGGTGGCAGCGCTCCTAGCAGGCATCCCCCCACAAACGGCCCCTTTTCCGGCCCCTTCGAAGCTCTCGAGCGACATTCAGCGTCTTGTAGTGCCCACCCGCGCCAGCAGCTACAGCGGTTCTGGGTCTATCACTGGGAGCATGACAGAGACAGGGGACGAGGAGGATTACGAGGAGGGGGAGGGGGAGTTTGGGGAGGAGGATTACGACGGGGAGTATGACTATGAGTCAACGGTCTACTCCCCTAGGTCAGCAAGGCATGCGAGGACGCCTGGAGCGGCTAGCACTGCACGCACGCCAGGAGGAGCGAGTATGGCTAGGACCCCTGGAACGACTAGGAGCTTTCGGACGTCCATGTTTTATGATAGGGATGACAGGAGCGTGTATGGGGGCGGGACTAGCGTGTATGGGGGCGGGACTAGCGTGTATGGGGGGGCAGAGAGTGTGTATGGCGGCGCGGCTAGCAGCGTGGGCGGATACAGCCGAGCCACAGGTGCTACAGGTGTTACTGGGGTAACGGGTGTTACGGGTGTTACGGGTGTTACAGGGGCGACGAGAGGTGGAGGAGGGAGGGCCATGTCGAGACAGGAAGCAGCAGCAAGAGAGTCAGCCATGCGCGAAGCTTACAACAGGTACTTTCTCAATGCGGGTCTGCCCCCTAGCACGGCTGCTGCTGCAGCGGCTGCAGCAGTAGCAGCAGCGTCAACTGCTGCGGCCCGTGCCAGTGCCACCGGTGCTGGTGGCTCCCGTGCTGG
The DNA here is from genome assembly GCA_027943415.1 of Closterium sp. NIES-67. Lineage (NCBI taxonomy): Eukaryota > Viridiplantae > Streptophyta > Zygnematophyceae > Desmidiales > Closteriaceae > Closterium > Closterium sp. NIES-67. The sequence continues at coordinate 145,283 of BQMB01000052.1, forward strand.
CAGTGGTGCCTTCCCCAGGAATCGATCTATCGCCGAGTCGTCCTACGTGTCTGGAAGGTCCTCTGGGGACGAGCTCTCGATCTATTCGAAGACCACCGGAGGGGGGGGAGGGAGGGGAGGTATGGGCACAGTAACAGGCACCAGCAGCACCACAGGGAGTGAGAGTGGGAGTGGTACTGGTACGGGGTCGGATGCGAGCTACGAGACGGGGAGAGGAACCGCTGAGTTGAATGCTGAGGCTCAGCGAGTGGTGACGCTGCGAGGGGGGACTGCCCTGGGCGCAGGGGGAATGGGAGGAGTGGGCGGCATGGGGGGGATGGTAGGAGGGATGGGGGGAGGGATGGGGGGAGGGATGGGGGGAGGGATGGGGGGAGGGATGGGGGGAGGGATGGGGGGAGGGATGGGGGGAGGGATGGGGGGAGGGATGGGGGGGATGGGCGGGTTACGGGGGATGGGAGGGGTGGGAGGGGCGGGATTAGGATCAGGAGGGGCAGGATTAGCAGGAGGGGCAGGGTTGGCAGGAGGGGCAGCAGGGGGGTTGTCAGGGGCAACAGCTGCCAATATAGCAGCACTGCGGTATCTCACAGCCCGTGCAGGTGCTACTGGTGGAGGTGTTACTGGAGCAGGAGGTCTGGCAGGGGCTGGAAACCCTGCAGGAGCAGCAGGGACGGGTTATATCAATAACAATTACCCGTACCAGTACAGGGGCATGGGGGCAGGAATGGGGGGGCCGGGGTCTATAGGGGGGGAAGCTCGTTGTCCTCTTTCTCTAACCCCCACCGTAACTTGGCTGCAGCGGGGAGGCTTCTAGGAGGGAATGTTGCCTATAATGGAGCCGCTTATAATGCAGCACTGGCTGGTGGGGGGGGTGTTGGGGTACTGGGAGGGGGATTGGGAGGGGCAGGAGGCCTGGGAGGAGGTTTGGCAGGAGGTATGGGAGGAGGCTTGGGAGGAGGTTTGGGAGGAGGCTTGGGAGGAGGAATGGGAGGAACAGGAGGAATGGGAGGGGGGATGGGAGGATTGGGAGGATTGGGGGGTTTGGGGCGCAGCAGCAGCGGCAGGCGGGCTAGGTAGAATGGGTGGGATGTCTGGCACGGCAGCAGCATCCAACCTCCAACAGCAGCAACAGCAGCTGCTGAACAGCAATGGAGGAGGATTAGGAGGAGGAATGGGAGGAGGAATGGGAGGAGCAGGTTTGGGAGGAGGAGGAGGAATGGGAGGAGGAATGGGAGGAGCAGCCGGGTTCGGAGTGGGCAGCACGAGCAGCAGCAGTATGCAGCCAGGAGCAAGGCCAGGAGCCACACTTCCCCCCACCGCTGCCGCAGCTGCCGCTGCTGCTGTGGCTGCGGGGAGGAGAAGACCTATAGCTAGCGCAACAGTTGCAGGAAATGGGGGGGCGTTTCTGAGGCAAAATGTGGGGACGGGTGGTACTGCTGCTGCTGCTGCTGCCGCCGCTGCTGCTAACGGTGGTGGTTTTGGTGCTGGGGCATCTACTGGTGCTGGTGGTGCTGGCTTGGGAGCTGCTGTTGGTGGTGGTGGTGCAAATGGTTACGGGACAGGAGGATTGGGAGGAGGTGGGTTTGGCAGTCAGATGGCAGGTGGGGTAGCAGGAGGACCATCAGGTGGAATTTCAGGTGGAGTTTCAGGTGGAAATATGATCCCTCCCCCCCCTGCTGGCGCAACTCAAGCGCAGCAGCTGCAGTACTTAATCCAGCAGCAGCAGATGCTGCTGGCGCAGACACAGGCGCAAATACAAGCACGGCAGCAGCAGCAGCAGAACCTGCAGCAGCAGCAGCAGTTGCAGCAACAGCGGCAGCAGCTGCAGCAACAGCAGCAGCAGGTGCTGGCAGCAGGTGGGATGGGAAGGAGTCTAGGGGGTGGTATGGCTGGTGCTGGTGGCGCTGGTGGTGGTGGTGGGCTAAGTGCTGGCGGTGTGGGAGCGATGGGGTTTAGTGCTGGTGCACCAAGTGCTGCTGGTTTGGCTGCAGCAAGGGTAGGAGGAGGAGGAGGAGGAGGGGGGGGGCAAGAAAGAAATGGGTTCCATGGAATAGGAGGGGTAGGGGACAGAGGAAGAGGAGGCGGGGGAGCAGCAGCAGGAGGAGGAGGAGGAGGATCAGGAGCAGGGGGCCGGGGCACTGTAGCAGCCATAGTTGCCCCTCAGCGCCGCCCGGAGTTCCTTGCCGGTGCGGTTACCAGCGAGAGCAGGTTCGGCGGGGAGAGCTACAGCGAGAGCGAGAGCACGGACGCCCGGAGCCGCGGCAGGTTCGGCATAGGTCTGGGAACTGGTGGAGGCTCGGGAATCGGGCAGAGTATGCCGGGGGGGAGCTCCAGGGAAGGGGGTGGGGAATCTATCACCTCATCCATGCTCAAGGGGAGTGTGGGGGCTGGGTTGGGAGGGTTGAACTTGAGGGATGGGGGGTTTGTGAGTCGATATGGGCAGAGCCCGTATCCCAGAGCGGGCACGAGCACAGGTGGGGGGGGAAGGTGGAGCGAGAGCCACACTTCTCGGACCACATCCGCTGTAGGAAGGGATCTGGACCGAAGGGGAGGGGGAGGAGGGGGGGGGGGAGGAGGAGGAGGAGGAGGGATGGGGGGGAAAGGGTACCAGGGAGGCTACCAGGGAGGCTACCAAGGAGCATCGCCACCTAGGCTGGTTGCAGGGCAAGCGGTTTCGGCAGCAGCAGCTGCCGCGGCAGCAGCAGCTGCCGCAGCGGCAGCGTCGCAGCGAGCGCTGGCAGCAACGTCCGCTGGAGCTGCTGCTGTGGTGGGCCGTGCTGAGGCGGCTCGGGAGGCTCGGGAGGAGGAGCGGGCAGAGCGGCGCCGAGCCAAGGCCGCAGCTTTGCAGCAGCAGGGGCAGGGGTGGGAGTGGGAAGAGAGGGTGGAGGAATGAACGGTGCGGATGGGGGAATGGTGTATCAGAGGGAACGAGAGTCGTTGATTGCATCCAAGATGGAGCTCCAGGAGAGGGCTGTGCAGCGACGGTCGAGATTGCAGGCTCCACAACGGACGGCTGAGATTGGCCAAGGTGCTGGCGGTGGTGGTGCTCGAAACATGGGCTATTGGAACTGAGAACCATCTACAGTGGGTTTTTGTCCCAGTTCCACTTCACCGTGTATTGGGGTACAGTATGCCAAGCCAATGTTGCCATATGTACAGTATTCATACATTGTTATATTTTATCTGCCAAATTTGTTTGGATGTGTGGTACGTATCTACATTTTCTAGTGTAAAGTTACTTGCCCACTTCCTATAATCAAGTGTAATGTGGCAGGATCTCCCAAGTTTTTAGCTCGTTCGACAAGACCATGCACAAAACACTTCAATCAAGCAATCAACCAGCCTTTTCTAGAAATTCGAAAAATGCTTTCCAAGTTTCAATCTAGCTATCCCCATCTTCAGCGTCCATTTCCTCGCCATCATCCTCATCCCCATCCTCACCACCATCATCATCACCATCATCACCATCATCATCACCATCATCATCATCACCACCGCTACCACCATCCCTATCATCACCACCGCTACCACCATCCCTATCATCACCACCGCTATACTCTGCCCCTCCTTGCTCATGCAAGTTCCCCTCCCCCTCCTCCTCTTCCCCGTCTCCCTCCTCTCCCTCCCCCTCATCCTCCTCTCCCACTCCCTCTTCTTCCTCCTCCCCCTCCCCCTCTTGGTCCCCACCCTCCTCTCCCTCATACTGATCACCCCCCCCTTCTTCAGCCTCCCCCAATCCAGCCTCACCTGTTTGTTCCTCCTCCTCTTCCTCCACCTCCTCTTCCTCCTCCTCTTCCTCCACCTCTTCCTCCTCCTCCACCCCCTTTTGTGGACCCCCCTCCACTTCTTCCTCCTCATCAACATCCTCCTCCTCCTCCTCTGCCTCTTCTTCTTCCTCTACTCCAATCCCATCTCCCTCATCCCCTTCTCCCCTACCCGCTCTCCCCTCTCCTCCTTCCCCCCTTTCCTCCCCCTCACCCGCATTCCCCTCCTCTCCCCCCTCATTCTCCTCCCCCTCATCTCCACCCTCATCTTCCTCCTCCTCCACTTCCTCTGCCTCCTCTTCAGCTTCAGTATCGTCAATCATAGGGGTTGCACCCTCCACTCCCAACTCCTCCTCCTCCTCCTCCTCCACCTCCTCCTCCTCCTCTTCCCCTTCCTGCTCCTCACCCCCCCCTCCCTCATCCTCCTCATCTTCCCCCACCTCCTCTTCCCCTTCATCCCCACCTCCCTCCTCCCCCTCCTGCTCCTCCTCCCCTCCCTCCTCCTCCTCTTCCTCTTCCTCCTCCTCAACCTCCTCTTCCTCCTCTCCTCCTTCCTCTTCTCCCTTCCCCTCTTCCCCTCCTCCATTCCCCTTTTCGACATCTATAGCCATGTCAACCCTACCCCCATTCTCCTCATCCTCCGCCTCCCCATCTCCATCCCCCTTCCCACCAGCCCCCCCGCCCCCAGCCCCACCCAGACCTCCCTGCCCCGGTGCCTGTGTTTGGGACTTGGCTAGAGAAACGTCAAATCTTTGACCCCCAGGCGACTGCAAGGCGTGCAGCCGAACCTCCTGAGACACAGAGAGAGTTGTGGAGTTAGGAGGAAAATGCAAATGTAGGACAAGACAGAGTGGGATAAGCATGCATGAGTCACAGAGTAAGGCACAGCAGAAGAAGATACTCTTTGCAAGAGTTGCATCAACTCTTGACCCCAGGGCGACTGCAAGGCATACAGTCGGATTTTCTTGAGGACATGGAGAGAGGATTGGGATTGGGAGGAATTTTTGAAATTCTAAAAAATCTCTCGTTCGGAGGACGACTTGAGGTTGGGAGAATATGCTGAATGTTTGCATCCGTCATCAAGCGTTCACAGGAAAGAGGTGGAGGAGTCGCGCACGAAGCATGCTCGATTGGAAGCCACGGCAAAGTTTGAGGAGCAGCAGGCGCAGGCCCTTGAGAGGACGCTGCTGCTCCGTCCTGCTGTGGCTTCCAATTGAACGAATCGTGGCTTCCAGGAAAGAGCAGCAGCGTCCTCTCAAGGGTCGGCACCTGCTGCTTGGCAAACTTTGCATTTTCTTCCAGTTGAGCACGCTCCGTGCGTGATTACTCCACCTCTTCCCTTGAGAAGGCACTGCTGCTCCTCCTCTTCCTCTTCCTCTTCCTCGTCGAATGACGGATGCAAACATTCAGCATATTCACACACTACCTCACAATAACCCGATAAGGCGTGAATATACAATATGCTTACAGTTACGGGAATGTACTTTGGCTTGCGACGAATGGCACGGCAGTCTGTCGGTGGTGTGATCAACGGCCATGGTGGAAGAAGGCTGGAATGAATGGCTGGGAAGAGCACTTGAAATCGACAAGGGCAGAGAGGTGCTTTCTGGAGAGGTGCTTACCGAAATGAACTTCGACTTGCATTGAGGTACACTTTTAGAGAGGTGCTTACTTACCGGAATGTACCTTGGCTTGCGACGAATGGCAAGGCAGTCTGAATCTGGAAGATAGTTGGATGGAATAGAGTAGTGGGATGACACAAAGTGGGATGACACAAAGTGGGATGACACAAAGTGGGATGACACAAAGTGGGATGATACAAAGTGGGATGACACAAAGTGGGATGACACAAAGTTGGATGACACAAAGTGGGATGACACAAAGTTGGATGACACAAAGTGGGATGACACAAAGTGGGATGATACAAAGTGGGATGACACAAAGTGGGATGACACAAAGGGAGATGCCACAAAGGGTGATGCCACATATGAGAACCAGCATCCGTCTAGTGGGGTGGAGCCCACGGCGCTCCACTGCTTCCGCCGCCAGCATGCGCTCCCGCTGAAGGTTACCTCCCACCAGTAGTGGTGTTACCAAAAGGGCTCTCGCCTGTTAGTTTGGGTTTGGGAGGCTGCAACGTCCATCAGTGGACGAGCAGCCGCCTCGTGGGCGCCCCACAGCTCCCGCTGAGTAATGCCACCTTAGCACTTGGTGCTAGCTGCGACATCTCAAACGGCGTTGGCACTCACCAGACGGTCTCGAAGGTTGCGGCGTCCATCTGAGCACCAGCAGCCGTCTCGTAGGCCCCATCGCCGTCCACTGTTTCCGCCACCGCCGCACGCTCCTGCTGAACGCGGCCGATGAAGGCCGAGGGCGGTACTACCGCATTGATACGAGCGATTCGTGACACTGACACTCACCAGACGGTCTGGGAGGCTGTGGCGTCCATCTGAGGACGAGCAGTCGTCTTGTGGGCCCCACAGCCGTCCACTGCTTCCGCCACCGCCGCACGCTCCCGCTGAACGCGACCGCCGCGCCGTGCCGCGCGGAGGAACGGTTGCGCGTGCCCGCTGCCTCCATGATCTACTCAGCGGATTGTAACGGGGAAACTTGTCACGAGAAATACTAGCAGAGCAATAAAGGTGACCTGCTCTATTGGTCGCCGTGCCGCGCGGAGGAGCGGTTGCGCGTGCCCGCTGCCTCCATGATCTACTCAGCTGGCTTAAACGGGTTCTGCCGCCGCGTAATGGCGCTGCGATCAACGGGTCCTACCGCCGAGAAGTCTTCTCAGCCGGCTCAAACGCCGCGACGCGCGGAGGGCGAATTCCGCCTGCTTGCTGTCGCCATGGACTTTATATTACTATGTCGATGAGATCAATCCAGACGAGACCGTTAGAGGGTTTTTGAGTCGACTAAAAATCGCCTGCTTGCTGCCGCCATGGATTTTATGTTTATTATGCTTATGAGATCAGTCTCGACGAAACCTATGCCAGGGCAGAGGCCGGGCCGGAGTCCGTTAGAGTGACTCCTCTTTTGAGTCGACTCAAAAGCAGATTCCGTTAGAGTGACTCTTCGGTCGACTCCACGTCACCATGATAATCTCTCTGAGGACGTTCTCCGACCATCCTCGAGTCTCGGGACGTTCTAAAATTAGCGATTATGCTTCTACTCTAGGCGGCCGCGATTGTGGTCAGTTCTACTACAATTCGACAGACGCGTTGCGAGAGCCAGAGTCTCAAGCTATCACTCTCAAGCGACTAGCTCAAGCAATAAGGGCTTCCTAGTCCGTGAATGATTTGGTCAGTCACCAATGGTCAATTCCCCGAAACCCGCGAACCCTAATTCGTTTCCCCTTCCCGTCTACTACAGTACTCTTTATTCTCCCTGTTGGGCAAGGCTCCCTTTATTCAACGCGGGTTCGTGACGGAACGAACCTGACTTCGACGGAGCGGCTGGGGTTGTGTTCCGGGTCTAACTACCTACTAGGGTAAAATTCAGAAGGAAATACACCTTTCTCCTATCCAGTCTTAGCTTTTTTGTACGCGACTTCGAGCCTGTAAGCAGGAAAGGATAAAGCACGGGCAAACGGGACATATAAGGGTAAAACCCGCAGTAAACACTGACACTTGGTTACAATGTCTCGCTCATGCTTTAGATAAGTTGCCTGCGCGACCTCCCAGCTCTGAAACTCGAAATTGTCGAAATTTGAATTGTTTGTTCGATTTCGTTCAGACTGCAGCCAATCAGGTTGAGTGTCAACGCGAGTCATCCTGAGAACCTGGTAGGTGGTATTGAAATTTAAACTGTTTTGGATGAGACAATAAATAAAGAAAGGTGTAGCTTCAATTTCAGGAGAAGTTTATACTGAAATACTTTAACCCTAGGTTGGGCTGATAAGTGTGCTTCTCAGGAAACACTACCGTAGCTTCATTAAATTCACGAAGGCTATAGCCCGCATTGTTACGTCGTCGAATTTGACGAAGAGATCGTGGAGACGCCTTTCTGGCTGCTCCGTTCGTCAATACGGTTTCCCTGTGTCGAGGGGTGTCGCGAAAAAACGGTCGGGTTCGGCTCGGCAACTTCGGGCTTGCGTAGGTTCGAACTAAGTTCGCCTGAGGTTCGAGGTCAATCACTGGTGCCGACAATTTGGTGACTGAAAACAACACTCAGGTCAAGCAGTTACCTGCGCACCACAACACAGCAAAATGGCTTGGCAGCAGAGAAAAAGAACCTCAATCAGATTCCCTCTCCAGTTTTACGTGTATGTTCGAAGGGTCTCAGCTCGGTTCAGTGGGATTCACGGCTCTCTTTACGGTGACTAGGGGAAGGTTGGCATTGCAGTCTGCCGTTGACACCTAAACCCTCGACGCCCACCTCACAGGCGGATACCGGCCCGCGCCTGGTGTATTTCGAGTCGACTCAAAATACGGTGGAGATCTAAGGTCTCGTTCGCGCACCTCGCGGGCGCATATCTGGCAGCACCTGCGCCCCAGACGCTCGAGCCATGGCTCCGCCAAACACAGCGGGTCAGGAGTCGTCTCCCGCAGCGAATCTGGGGGCAATTTGGAGCGATGGCGCGGGGAACGTGGAGCGGTGGGGGAAGGGGTTCTTAGATCGGGAAATTCTGGAGCGGTGGGGGGACGCTCGGGCCAGGCGGAAGGGTTTATGGGTGGGAGGGTTGACGGGTGGGGGAAGGGGGTTCGTGATCGGCTCCGGAGCTTCGTTCCGCCTTCCTGGAACGCGGAGGAGCGCAGCACGCGAGCGGAAGGCGGAAGGCTGGCGCAAGGCGGAAGGGGGGCGGAAGGCGGAAGGCTGGCAGCGCCTGAGTGCGCATCTGGGGACGGCGTGTCTGGGGACGGCATCATGCGGTTAGGACAGCGGTTATCAATGGCTGCAAGCCACCGGTTAGGGTTAGGAGGCCATGGAGAGTGCGGAGAACGAATTTTGAGGCGCCTCAAAAGTCATGGAGAGTGCGGAGAATCTAAGGCAGCGGCAGTGGCAGCGCACGTCGGAGCGAAACGGATGCGGCTGCTCCTATCGCGTCTGCCCCTAGCGCGTATAGAGCCCCCTCCCGCTGTAGTAGTTTCCGCCACGGGAACCGGGGGAATTCAGGACACCGAATCGCACGGCGGAGGAAGCCAATCGCGAGGAAGCCAACCCGTGTTGGCCACGTCACCTCATCTTGCGGATGGGCGGCATGGCGGCGCGGCGGACGTGGACGGAGCTGGAAGCGGCTCGGTTGGGCGAGTAGGCAGCGGCGAGTCTAGCGTGCCAGCGTGGCAGGTGCCATTGAGGGAAGCTTCGAGGAAGGTGGCAGAGCTCGGGCGAACAGTGAAGGGGCTGTGGAAGGGGAAAGATGATGATGGCGCGGGGGCGGCAGATGCGGGCAGGACAGGCCGAACGAAGGGCAGCCTGCCGTCGCTTGTGCAGGTGAGACGGTCAGTCGGGACGTTACGTGTGTATTGGAGGGGGGAAGGGGGAAGACGATGGCACGGGGGCGGCAGATACGGGCAAGACAGACCAGGGAAAGCCAGGCAGCCTGCCGTCGCTTGCGAAGGTGAGGCGGTCAGCCGGGACGTTAGGTGTGCTGTGGAAGACGCGAAGGGGCTGTGGAAGGGGAAGGATGATGGCACGGGGGCCGCAGATGCGGGCAAGATCGGCCAGGGAAAGCCAGGGAGCGTGGTGTCTCTTGTTCGGGTGAGACGGTCTGCATGTGCATTGCAGGGCCGTCAAGACCTGTGGAAGACGATGGCTCTGCATTCAGGTGAGGCGCTCTGCATGTGCATTGCAGGGCAGGTGTCGGGCGAACTGTCAAGGGTCTGTGGAAGACGCCAAGGGGTTGTGGAAGGGGAAGGATGATGATGGCTCTGGGGTAGCAGATGCGGGCAAGATGGGCCAGGGAAAGAGCAGCCTGCCGTCACTTGTTTACGTGAGACGGTCAGGCGAGACGTTAGGTGCGGAAGGGTACATTGGAGGGGGGATGGAGCAGGGAGGAGAGGTTAGGGAAAGGGCAGCTTGCCGCCTGCTCTCATTGGGGAAGACTTTTGAGAATTCTAAAAAATCTTCCACAAGGGCAGCTTGCCATCTGCTCTTGTTGGGGAAGACGTAGACCTTTCCACCTTTTTGTTCCGTTCTCTGCAACTAGGTCACTTCTCTTTATCTGTATGTCCCCCCCCTGGCGCTGGATACAGAGGGCATGCAGCGGGTCACTCTTATCCAGTTCTAGTATGCTCCCAGGTGGCTAAAACTACCACCAAGTGGTGTTTTCTTACAGAGGGCATGCAGCGGGTCACTCTTATCCAGTTCTAGTATGCTCCCTCCCCCAGGCACCGGATAGGATACAGCAGACAGGCAGCTAGCAGCAGTCCTGGCTAGCGGCAAGAGAGCCACCCTCATTCAGTTGTACGCTGGCCTTTGCCGCTATGTGTGTTGGGCCGATTACCCATTTTTCTTTATCTGTATGCCCCCTCTGGCACCAGGCACAGGGGACAGGCAGTTAGCAGCAGCGCTGGCTTGCGGAAAACACGCCATTCTAATTCACTTCTACGCCCAGCGCTGCCATATTCCCTTTTCTATTGCCTTCGCTTCCCGCTATTTCCAGAATTCTGCTGATGCAGAGGAGAGGCAGCTTGCAGCAGCGCTAGCCAGTGGCAAACGCGCCACCCTCATTCTGTTCTACGCCCGCCGCTGCCGATTTTCTGCCTCAATCGGTCGCTCAGAAAGCTCACCGCTGCTGTTGTGCCATTCCCTGTCCTCTTTGTCTGTGTTCCTCCACCCCCGCCAGGCGCCTGACGCAGAGGAGAGGCAGCTGGCAGCAGCACTGGCCAGTGGAAAGAGGGCCACCCTCATTCAGTTCTACGCCCGCCGCTGCCGCCTCTGCCGGTCGCTCAGCCAGCTCACCGCTGAGCTGGCGCGACGCAACGCTGACTGGCTCAACGTGGTCCCAGCTGACGTGGAGAACAGCAGATGGCTGCCCGAGGTATGCGGGGGTTAGGAACCAGGTGGACAGCGATAAAGGGGCAAGGAAGTGTGAGCCGGGCTTAGGTGGCTAACGCGGAGAACAGCAGATGGCTGCCCGATGGGCCGCTACAGCATCAAGCATGTGCCGTGCTATGTGCTGCTGGATGGGCGGGGCAGAGCCTTCTGTTGTTTCTTCTGTAGAGTTCTTATTCGCCTTATCCCCTGTATAAACATCTCTGTTTCCATCCACAGGTGGGCCACTACAGCATCAAGTACGTGCCGTGCTACGTGCTGCTGGATGGGCGGGGCAGAGCCTTGGCTAAAACAGGGGAGCCATACAGCCGCAAGCACGTGGTGAAGGGCCTGGCGTATCTAGTGGAGAGCATCCGACCTTACCGCCGCCTTGCTGCTGCTACTGCTGAGGATACCAAACAGCAAGACGGGAAGGAGCAGCAGCATGAGCAACAGTAGTAGCAGCGCTGGCCAAGGCAGGCGAGCCATACAGCCGCAAGCACGTGGTGAAGGGCCTGGCGTATCTAGTTGAGAGCATCCGACCCTACCGCCGCCAGGCTGTTGCTGCAGTAGATGCACCGGCACCTGAGGTGCAGCAGGAGGACGGGAAGGAGCAGGAGCAGCGGCAGTAGTAGTTGTTGTGATTGCCAAGACGGGAGGCGTACAGCACTGCTGCTATGGATGCACCGGCACCTGAGGGGCAGGGGCAGGACGGGAGCAGGAACGCGTTGTGAACGAACAGCATTAGCAGGAGCAGCAGCAGCAGCAGCAACGGTGGCAGGAGCAGCAGAGGAAGCAGCAGAGCGGGAACTGAGCACGTGTTCTCCTCTTGTTTGCCGAATAGCTGAGCATGGATTGAGTTTCTAGGCTTTTATTGAATCATTCCTATTCACTAATTGTGTACAGTTATATGCTTTGTTTCAGTCACACCTTGCTCCCAACAGTCAGTCAGAGGCAGAGATTTTGATTCTCTGACAGGCTCGAGGTGACAATACCACTCCACTCGGATTCATTCAGTCTCTCGCGTTTTCTGATGGCGCTTGGGGATACCTCAACATTGTCAGACCTGACCTTCCTGTACCGAACCCGATCACTCTGCACCGCCGTGTCCTCTCCTCCTCTGTCACATCCTTTCTCCTCGCATCCTGGTCACTTCGTCTCCTGTCAAATTCCTCCGAACGCGTGTGTCCAGCACGTGTGTCTCTGTACCGATCGTTTTTTCCAGTGAGCCCGAATGGACACGGAATTTCGGGTTACCACACCCTGATTTCGTACCTGCTATGCCAGTTGGATAAATCGCTGGACACGCCCTAATCCCATCACATCACATCATCAAGCGAACAATACAGTGTACGAACGAAGCGGAGGGTTGGAGGCAAACCCGGCTCATTGCATTCGGAATTCCACTCTGTAGCACGAAGTTGGCGTCTGAGCGACGTCATTGCCTACCTTACACGGCCGCCATAGCATTCCTGATCTCGCAGGCCCTGACGTTCATTTGACCTTGGGATTCCTCAAACCTACTTTTCAGACGTCTCAAAAAACGCATTCGTCTGTTCTCTCAAGACCGTGTCCTCCCATTCGTCCTCCCATTCGTCCTCCCATTCGTCCGTTCAACGTTTCATCCATCCACCCGCCATGTTTTCGTGGATCGCATCGAAGCCGCCGGTCAAGGAAGAACCACCTATTCCCAAGAGCTTCGATCCGCTTAAGGGGCTGGGAGGAGCCGTCGCATATTACAAGGATGCTGCACCGCAGGTTAGTTTCCCTTCCGCTGTCACTTCCTCTCTCCACGTCACCAGCTGGCACTCATCCGCTCCTCCCAGGCCTTTGAGCTTCGATCCGCTCAAGGGCCTGGGAGGAGCCGTCGCATATTACGAGGATGCTGCTCCGCAGGTTAGTTTCTCTTCCTCCGTCGCCTCCTCTCCCCATGTCACCAGCTGGCATTCGCTTGTGGTCAGTCAGTGTGTTAGTAATTTCGTTTTGAGTCGACTCAAAACGAGATTACTAACAGTCACGTGTGGCCAGCCAAGGAAGAACCGCCGATTCCGACGAGCTCCGATCCGCTCAAGGGCCTGGGAGGAGCTGTGGCATTCTACAAGGATGCCGAATTCCAGGTTAGGCAGTAACTGATTCCGTTGTTACGTCGGTCTGGCGTTATGCCGTTTCCTCGACAGGTCGACTTCCTTTTCATCCATCGATCACCACCACCATCCTTCTTACGATCTGACTCTCATTCCCGTCCCTGATGGTCGTCTACCCTGCAGTGATTTGAGTTCGTTATCAAGAATTCTCAAGAACCAACTCAGCTCACTCCCGTACGCTGATTACCTCCCCCCTGCAGTGATTCACCCTCCCTTTCCTCGGCCACCGATCCTCGCTCACCGCCTACATTTCCTTCCGATCCCTCCTATTTGAATCATTAGGCCGCCGACGGTCCTGCATCCGCCAAGCTGATCGGATCCGCGGCTGCCTAGTACGCCAATGTCTTTGAGTCGACTGAAAAACACGCATGGGTAGTTCCCTTTTCCCTACCTACCCTACTTTGACTATCAGGCCGCCGACGTCGCTGCGTCATCCAAGCTGATCGGATCCGCGGCTGCCTTCTACGCCAACGTCGCTCGCGAGCGCTTGCTAGACGCTGCTGACGCCGCAGTGCCCGCGGGTTCGAATCCCAGCGCTGGCAATGTTTCGGGAAACGGAGCAGCCGCAGAACCCTGCCCAGGCGTTGACGAAATCAACGAATTTCTGCGACGTGGGCGACGCTGCATGGACTCTGTCGCGCCGTCGCTGACAGATACTGGTGCAGAGGGAGGCACGGGGGATGGAGGTTCGGTGCCCGCACCGGAGCTGGACGGGAGGTTCGGGAGTGGGGCTGATGAGCCGGTTCGGTGGCTGTTTAAGGTGGTGATTGGCAGCGAGCACGCAGGTGAGATGAGGAGGGAATGGAGGAGAGAGGGGAAGAGTGGGGGAGGTGGGGTGGTGGGGAGGGGAGAGAGAGGGAGGGAGGGAGGGAGGGAGGGAGGGAGGGAGGGAGGGAGGGAGGGAGGGAGAGAGGGAGGGGAATGGGAGGGTGGCTAATCCTCCTTTTCCCGCTCGTCTATCCGAGTCATCACCTGATGCATCTCCCTGTATCAGCAATCCACCCGCCATTACTCCCCCATAGTTCCCCTTCTTCCTCCTCGTTCCTCCTCGTTCCTCCTCGTTCCTCCTCGTTCCTCCTCGTTCCTCCTCGTTCCTCCTCGTTCCTCCTCGTTCCTCCTCGTTCCTCCTCGTTCCTCCTCGTTCCTCCTCGTTCCTCCTCGTTCCGTGTCGCCTCGCCACTCCGCCTCTCCTGTTTCCCACTTCCCCAATACTTCACTCTCTCCTATTCCCGTATCCTCCACTCCTCCCTCGTTACTCCTTCACCCTTCCCCCTCCTTCCTCAATCTCCCCCGTCCTCCCCCCCGTTCCCCCCGCTCCCCCTCCCCCTCCGCGCATCCTGCAGGCCTAGACACAATGGTCTGAGCCATCGTAGATGCCTTCTTCCTCAACCACCCCTCCGTCGTTGTCTTCATCCTCTCTCACTCCCCACTCTCTGAGGCGTCTTTCGAGGCGCCTCAAAAATTCATCCACTCTCACTCCCCACTCGTTTTGAGGCGCCTCAAAACTCTTCGTCCTCTCGCACTCCCCACTCGTTTTGAGGCGCCTCAAAACTCTTCGTCCTCTCGCACTCCCCACTCGTTTTGAGGCGCCTCAAAACTCTTCGTCCTCTCGCACTCCCCACTCGTTTTGAGGCGCCTCAAAACTCTTCGTCCTCTCGCACTCCCCACTCGTTTTGAGGCGCCTCAAAACTCTTCGTCCTCTCGCACTCCCCACTCGTTTTGAGGCGCCTCAAAACTCTTCGTCCTCTCGCACTCCCCACTCGTTTTGAGGCGCCTCAAAACTCTTCGTCCTCTCGCACTCCCCACTCGTTTTGAGGCGCCTCAAAACTCTTCGTCCTCTCGCACTCCCCACTCGTTTTGAGGCGCCTCAAAACTCTTCGTCCTCTCGCACTCCCCACTCGTTTTGAGGCGCCTCAAAACTCTTCGTCCTCTCGCACTCCCACTCGTTTTGAGGCGCCTCAAAACTCTTCGTCCTCTCGCACTCCCCACTCGTTTTGAGGCGCCTCAAAACTCTTCGTCCTCTCGCACTCCCCACTCGTTTTGAGGCGCCTCAAAACTCTTCGTCCTCTCGCACTCCCCACTCGTTTTGAGGCGCCTCAAAACTCTTCGTCCTCTCGCACTCCCCACTCTCTGAGGCGTCTTTCAGACTTCTCAAATATTTCATCCCCCTCTCCCCCCCCCCCCAACATCCTGCAGACCTAGGCACAATGGTCTCAGGCATCATCTAGGCCCTCTTCCTCGACCAATCCTCCACTCCCTCCCGTCCCATAGCATCCCTCATCCTCCCTCACACTCCCATCGCCCCCTCTCCTCCCTCACACTCCCATCGCCCCCTCTCCTCCCCCCTCCCATCTCCCCACATCCTCCCTCAGAGTCATCCTCATCATGCAGACCTGGATGCCATCGTGTCAGCCATCGTCTATGCCTTCTTCCTCCACCAATCCTCCACTCCTCCATAATTCTCCTCATTCTCTCTCATCCTCCCACCCCCCCCCTCTCTTTCTCCCCCACAAGACCTGGATGCCATCGTGTCAGCCATCGTGTATGCCTTCTTCCTCGACCAATCAGAGCCTCCCAGCGCACGGGCGGAGGGGCTTTGTCTGCTTCCTCTGGTGCACACGAGCAGGGCGGACTTCCACCTGCGCACCGACGCCGCATGGCTGCTGCAAGCCATGGGCGTTGACACGCAGGCGCTCCTCTTTCTAGACGAGGTGAGAGAGCGTTGTTACCAGGTTACCATCAGGTATCAATGGGGCAGGTCTGCTTCCTCTGGTGCACACGAGCAGGGCGGACTTCCACCTGGGCTCCAATGCTGCATGGCTGCTGCAAGCCATGGGCGTTGACACCCAGGCGCTCCTCTTCCTCGACGAGGTGAGAGAGCGTTGTTACCAGGTTACCATCAGGTATCAATGGGGCAGGTCTGCTTCCTCTGGTGCACACGAGCAGGGCGGACTTCCACCTGGGCTCCAATGCTGCATGGCTGCTGCAAGCCATGGGCGTTGACACCCAGGCGCTCCTCTTCCTCGACGAGGTGAGAGAGCATTGTTACCAGGTTACCACGAGGTATCAATGCGCACGAGCAGGGCAGTCCTCCATGAGGCGTCTGTAACCTGGTTACCATCAGGTATCAATGGGGCAAGTCTGTTTCCTCTGGTGCACACAAGCCGGGCGGACTTCCACCTGCGCACCGACGCCGCATGGCTCCTGCAAGCTATGGGCGTTGACACGCAGGAGCTCCTCTTCCTCGACGAGGTGAGAGGCTCTTTTTACCAGGTTACCATCAGGTACGACTGGGGCAAGCAGCTCTTCAGTGCACCGACGCCGCATGGCTGCTGCAAGCTATGGGCGTTGACACGCAGGAGCTCCTCTTCCTCGACGAGGTGAGAGGCTCTTGTTACCAGGTTACCATCAGGTATCACTGGAGGTGCGCCGATGCTGCAAGCCATGGGGCCATGCTGCATCGTGAGGCCTGGTGCACCTGGTGAACGACGTGCAGGTGGTGCAGGTTGTGATGTGCGTCTGTTTTCCCCCACGTTCCCTCTCAGCTGCATGCCGCCGCCCTCCCCCCCATCCACCCCATGCATCCATCAGGTTGCTCTGCGCAAGGTGCACGGAGGGGTGGGCCAGGTGCAAGTTGTCCAAATCGTGCAAGTGTTGCTGCACGCCTGTTTACCCCCCGCATTCCCTCTCGCCTACATGCCCGCACCCTTCCCCCTGCATCCACCCCATGCATCCATCAGGTGGATCTGCACAGGCTGCACGGGGGAGAGGGCCGATGTTGCTCCCATCTTGCCAAACCGCCTTGTTTTTAACCACCCCATCCACCCCATGCACCCATCAGGTTGATCTGCGCAAGCGGCATGGGGGACTGTGCTGTCATGTGGGGGACTGTGCTGTCATGGGGGGACTGTGCTGTCATGTGGGGGACTGTGCTGTCATGTGGGGGATTGTGCTGTCATGTGAGGGACTGTGCTGTCATGTGAGGGACTGTGCTGTCATGTGAGGGACTGTGCTGTCATGTGAGGGACTGTGCTGTCATGTGAGGGACTGTGCTGTCATGTGAGGGACTGTGCAGTCATGTGAGGGACTGTGCTGTCATGTGAGGGACTGTGCTGTCATGTGAGGGACTGTGCAGTCATGTGAGGGACTGTGCTGTCATGTGAGGGACTGTGCTGTCATGTGAGGGACTGTGCTGTCATGTGAGGGACTGTGCTGTCATGCGAGGGACTGTGCTGTCATGCGAGGGACTGTGCTGTCATGTGAGGGACTGTGCTGTCATGTGAGGGACTGTGCTGTCATGTGAGGGACTGTGCTGTCATGTGAGGGACTGTGCTGTCATGCGAGGGACTGTGCTGTCATGCGAGGGACTGTGCTGTCATGTGAGGGACTGTGCTGTCATGTGAGGGACTGTGCTGTCATGTGAGGGACTGTGCTGTCATGTGAGGGACTGTGCTGTCATGTGAGGGACTGTGCTGTCATGTGAGGGACTGTGCTGTCATGCGAGGGACTGTGCTGTCATGCGAGGGACTGTGCTGTCATGTGAGGGACTGGTTGCTCCCATCTTGCCAAACACCCGTGCGCCCCCACCCCCTCATCCACCCCATGCATCCATCAGGTTGATCTAGGCGAGTGGCACGGGGGGTACGGCCGACTGAAGTCGTGTGAGCTGTGCTGTCTGTCTGGCTGCTCCCACCTTGCCAAATCCCTGCCCTGCATGCCCCCCCACCCTCTCTGCACCCGCCCCTTTCTCTCAGGTGGATCTGCAAGCTGCACGGGGGGTTGCCCGCTGAAGTCGTGTGAGCTGTGCTGTCTGACCGGTTGTTCCCCACCTTGCCAAACCCCTGCCCTGCATGCCCCACCCCCCCACCCGCTCTGCACCCGCCCTTCCCATCAGGTGGACCTGCGCAAGCTGCACGGGGAGGGGCCGGGTGCACGCTGATTTCCCCCACCGTACCCTCTCCATCCACCCCTATCCATCCACCCCTCTCCATCCACCCCTCTCCATCCACCCCTCCCTACCATCAGGTGGATCTGCGCAAGCTGCACGGGGAGGGCCGGGTGCAAATGGTGCTGTACGGCCACAACAAGATGCCCGCTTCTGTAGAGGTGCACTCACATGCCCACTTCTATAGAGGTGCACTCACATGCCCGCTTTTGTAGAGGTGCACTCATATGCCCGCTTCTGTAGAGGTGCACTCATATGCCCGCTTCTGTAGAGGTGCACTCATATGCCCGCTTCTGTAGAGGTGCACTCACATGCTCGCTTCTGTGGAGATGCACTCACATGCCCGCTTCTGTGGAGGTGCACTCATATGCCCACTTCTGTAGTGGTGCACTCATATGCCCGCTTCTGTGGAGGTGCACTCACATGCCCGCTTCTGTGGAGGTGCACTCATATGCCCGCTTCTGTGGAGGTGCACTCACATGCCCGCTTCTGTAGAGGTGCACTGTAGATGCGAAGTGTTGGTTGGATGCATGGGGGAGGGTCAAGTGCATGCTGTGTTAGGAGCCTCAAAACGAGGCACCTAAAAAATGCAGAGTTACACTATACATGCCAAGGGTTACGCCTGATGTGCATGGAGAGGGTCAAGTGCAAGTCGTGCTGCATGACTACAAACAACAAGCTGCCCGCTGCGTTAGCTTATCTTTTCCCGTATTTGGCCCCACCCCTCCCTCCCACTGCCCCACACACCAATCTCCCTCTCTTGGTTCCCTTTTTTTGGCGCCTCAAAAACAATCTGCCTGCTGCTCTAGCTTCATCTTTCCCCCTGTTCGGCCCCATCCCTCCCTCCCCTTGCCTCACCACACAATCCTCCCTCTCGTCTATCTCCCCTTGTGTTCCACTACTGCTGGAGTCGTAGATGGATTACAGGTGGGCTGCGGAGGCCTTTTCCCACGCATTTCACACCTCTCCACTCCTCGTCACCTCTCTTCATCTCTTCACCTCCCTTTACCTCATTTCGCCCCGCCACCTCTCTCCACCACTTGTCAACTCTCGGCACTCCTCTTCAGTTCTCTTCATCTCTCTCCACCGTGCCTCACCCCTTGTGCTAACAGGGCATGGAGAAGGCAGTGGCTGAGATCATTCCCCGGGAAACAGTGAGTGAAATCGCAATGAGTGAATTCTAAATTTCTTAGGCCACTCCATTCGCTGATTGGGCCTGGTTCATCACACTGCGTGTTTTACAACTCCCTTTCCTTTTGTCATTTCTAAGTACGAAGGACCTAGCACGAGGTTGTTGCTTGGTTCAAGGTGAGAAGCAGGGGTGAAAAATTCCACATCCCATCTTCCACACCTTGCAGGTTAAGAGACTTGCTGTCTATTTTGTGTTGCGCTTACCTAAGTGTTTAGGGCTTTGCTCATATTCCCCAGCTGAGGGTGGGGAACAGGGATTGGTCATCTCATCTCACATCCCACCTTGTTATATGTTGGTGCTAGCATAGTTGTTTGTTGTTATATGTTGGTGCTAACATAGTTGTTTGTTGTTATATGTTTCACGCGTATCAAGAATCTGAAATGCGCTTATTCCCGGGTTGAGGGTGGGGAGCAGGGATCAGTCATCTCACATCCCATCTTCCCTCGCACAGCAGAAGAGGCAAGTCCCTCCCCCTTGTACCCCTTTTAAGGTGCCTCAAAGCAACTCTTGTATCCGTGCTATTTTCAAGTGCATGGTACGACGAAAGCCATGGGATGGGGGCTTCAGCGCTGGCTGCCTCTCATCGAATGCTAGGAGCTTCTGGCTGCTGGGCTGTGTCAAGAACCCCTGCCCCTTTCTCCTTGTTCTGACCCCCCCACCTCCTCCCCACCCTGCCCCTTTCCCCTTGTCCCCCCCCCCTCCTCCCCACCCTGCCCTTTCCTCTTGTTCCCCCCCTCCGCTCCTCCCCACCCTGACCATTTCCCCTTGTCCCCTCCCCCCCCACCTCCTCCCCACCCTGACCCTTTCCCCTTGTCCCCCCCCCCCCCCCTTCCCACCCTGCCCCTTTCCCCTTGTTCTGCCCCCCCTCCCCTTCTCCCCAACCCTCCCAACCACCGCTCTCTTCCCGCCAGCAGCAGCTGCGCGGCAGGCTGTCTCGCCAGCAGCAGCTGCGCCACCATGCTGGCTCGCAGGCTGTCAGAGGAGGCTCTGGTTGTTGAGCTGTGTCAAGAAACCCTGCCCCTTCCTCCCCCTTGTTCTTCCCCCCCCCCCTCGACCTCTCCCTTCCAACCAGGGCAGCAGCTGCGCCACCATGCTGGCTCGCAGGCTGTCAGAGGAGGCTCCTCACCTCCTCCTAAACACTGCGCTGGCTCGCTTGCTGGTGAGCTTTATGCGCCCCTGACCTTGCACGGATCCTTGTCACTGCCATGGGTGTTCGCATTGTCCTCTGCGCTAGTGTGCTTCACCCATGGCACCCTCCTAAACGCCGTTTTCCTCCCGACCTTGCCCGCCTTATAGGAGCGTCTCAAAACCTTGCCCGCCTCAGCCTCCTCTAGCAGTCCCTACCAGCACCTAGGACGTCAATGCTCACAGCTTGGCCGTGCTGGGTGCTCATGGGCGTTTCTGTTATAATCTTTTTGAGTCGACTCAAAAGTCAGCTTGGCCGTGCTGGGTGCTCATGGGCGTTTCTGTTATAATCTTTTGAGTCGACTCAAAACTTCTGAGTCGACTCAAAAGTCAGCTTGGCCGTGCTGGATGCTCATGGACGTTTCTGTTATAATCTTTTGAGTCGACTCAAAAGTCAGCTTGGCTGTGCTGGGTGCTCATGGGCGTTTCTGTTATAATCTGAAGCCAAAGATCCACACCAAGCTGCACCTACGACGTCAACGCTCACAAGTTGGCTGTGTTGGGTGCTAGCGGGCTCAATTCTCAGCGACCTCCCACTGCAGCACTGCTCTCCACCCCCTCCCTCTCTCCCACTCTCCCACTCTCGTAGCCATTCTCACATGCACCACCAACCCGGATCCTGGACAGAGCAGCGAGGTGTTTGCCAGCACGGCTTTGACAGGTGCTTGTGGGGCTTTTTCTGAGCTCCTTCCCACCCCTTCCCACCCCTTCCCACCACTTCCCACCCCTTTTCACCACTTCCCACCTCTTCCCACCTTCCCACCTCTTCCCACCTCTTCCCACCTCTTCCCACCGCTACCCACCCCTACCCACCCTCCTCTCTCACCCTCCCAGCTCGCAGCCATTCTCACGTGCACCAACAACTTGGATCCCGGCCAGAGCAGCGAGGTGGATGCCAGCATGGCAGCATTCCTGGCCGTCGGATCGAGATGCCTGGGGAGAAACATATTTTACGAGATATGTAAGCGAAATACTATCGTTTTAGTGTGCACACGCTACGCTTTAAATGCCTGCGGAGAAACATTTTATGTGAGATATGCGTGCAAATCTTCTTTTTGTTTGGAGAAGACAGTTTTTTATGGGGATATGTCCGGAAGATACTTCCATTCCATCTCTGGAATATGTGCCTGTGCTATGAGAGGCTTGGGTAATACATGCTCAGGGCAGGTGTGAGGGAAGAGTTTTTTTTCCTCAAGCCGACCCCTTCTTTCAACTCCCTCTCCCTTTCTGTTCTTCCCCTCTCCCCCCCAGTGCGAGACAAGAAGTACAACCAGGCGTCTCTCACAACTGAGGAGCTCCTTAGAGCGGATATTGTGCAGCATGCCATGGGGCCCGGTGAGCGCGGCATGCCATATGCTATGGCATGCATGCATGCGTGGAACCTGGTGGTTACACCATATTGCAGTCAGTATGCCATGACACAGCCTCCTATGGCATTGCATGGCATAAACGGGGCAGCTTAGAGTGCAGCAATGCCGGCTCGTCTTGCACACAATGGTGTCAAATCAAGTCAACCATACTCTCAGCTAAATCGTGAGAGGATGGTTGACGGAGATTTAGAGAGTGCTTCTGCAGGTGATAGGGTGTCTTTAATATTGAGGTGTACTCAGTGATGTATGTTCTTTACCTGCAACTCATATATTGCTAACTTCTCATATTTCTATACTTTCTTCTCAATCTCTGTTATTCAATTGTGAGCTTTTGCATCCATTCCCTGAGCAGGGGTGCGTGGCAAGAAGGGGGGCGAGGTGCTGAACGTGGCTATATCGAATGTGGGCAGCTCCACCTCGCAGCTGGTCAACAAGGACCCCAAGTTCGAGGAAATCCTCAAACAGTTCCTCTGTGAGTCCAGGGCACGGAAATAGGAAGGCAGGGAGGAAAAAGAGGGGGGGGGGGAGGGAAGAGAGGGTGCGAAGAGGACATTTCGAATGTGTGCAGCTCCCCCTCCCAGCTAGTCAACAAGGACTCCAAGTTCAAAAAGATTCTCAAACAGTTCCTCTGTGAGTGAGGGGCATGGAAGGAAGGAGGAGGGGAGAGGGGGAAGGGGGGAGAGGGGGGAAGGGGGGAGAGGGGGTAGGGGGGAGAGGGGGAAGGGGGGAGGGGAAAATGGGGCGAGAGAGGTCATTGCAAGTGTTGGCAGCTCCACTCCACTCCACCTCGCAGCTGGTCAGCAAGGACCCCAAGTTTGAGGAGATTCTCAAACAGCTCCTTCGGATGGTGTTTTTTTTCCTCTCTCCTTTTTTTCCCAGACACCTCAAGCAGTGGCATCCCTTAAGAGCAGCAGCAAGCAGTCATTTCTTTGGATGTTTCTCCCTTTCAGTCGAAATCTTCTGCCTTTCTTTCGTGTGCGTTCTCCTCACCCCTCCCCTCTCTCCCCCGCCCCATCCCTCCCCCCCCCTGCACATACCAGCATCGCGATCGCTGCACCTGCTGGTTATCCTCTCTACATACTACTCTGAAACCAGCAAGCGCTTCAAGGTACACTGTTTGCTTGGTTTTGTAGACTCCACCAGTTTGTTGTGCCTTTTCAAGAGATTCTTTTGATTACCTTGTTGTGTTACGTTCTACTCCTGGAAGTTGTTCATGAGTCATTTCGCTCACCACCTTTCACCACCTCTCACCCCACCCCGCATCCTCTCCTCATCCTCTGCTATCCCACAGAGAGATGGCGCTCACTTCCCCCCTCTCTCCTCTCTCGCTCCTCTCCCCTCTCTTTTTTCATCAGTTACTCTCATCTTTTCCCTCTCGTCGTTTTCCTCTCGTCTTTTTCCTCTCTTCTTTTTTCCTCTCTTCTTTTTTCCTCTCTTCTTTTTTCCTCTCTTCTTTTTTCCTCTCTTCTTTTTTCCTCTCTTCTTTTTTCCTCTCTTCTTTTTCCTCTCTTCTTTTTTCCTCTCTTCTTTTTTCCTCTCTTCTTTTTTCCTCTCTTCTTTTTTCCTCTCTTCTTTTTTTCGTCCCCTTCTCCTCCTGGAGCTCGTGCTTGCTCTCAGCCCCTCCCTCCTCTCTTTTCTTAAGCTCTTACAGGCGACCGGCTCCTGGCAGCCCCTCTCTCGTCCCTCTCTCACGCCTCTTGTTCACCACTTCACTCTCTCCTTCTCCCTCTAACTTTCTCCTTTCCCCCCTAACTTGCTCCTTTTACCCGTGACCCTCCCCGTTTCCCCCCTATCCCAACCCCTCTTCCTCCCGTTTTTTCTTAGGGAGCTCGTCCTGGCAGCCCCTCTCTCGTCCCTCTCTCACGCCTCTTGTTCACCACTTCACTCTCTCCTTTCCCCCCTGATCCCAACCCCTCTTCCTCTCGTTTTTTCAGAGGGAGCTCGTCCTGGCGGCCCCTCTCTCCTCCCTCTCCTCGGGGCTCTCCTTCTTCCTTCAAAAGGAGTCCCACGATCTGCGCCTTCGACCAGTCACGGTTCGGGGTAAGCCCTTAACAATCATGGTTCAAAGTAGGTGCTTGGGGGCTGCCAGCCCCTCTCTCCTCTCTCTCCTCAGAGCTCTCCTTTTCCCTTCAAAAGGAGTTTCATTATCTGCGCCTTCGACCAGTTGCGGTTCGAGGTACCCCCTTTACAGACACATTCTATAAACTCTTTTTACAGTCACTTTTAACCATTTTTATTTACGGTAACAATTTCAGGTATGACATTTACATTCATTGTTCGAGGTATGCCCTTTATTGTCACCGTTCAAGGTATGCTTTTCAGGGCGTGTAACTTTCTTTACAAACACGCCTCAGGGTCGACCATTCAGAAAGGTTGAACGCGGTCTGGTGGGATGTACTGCGATGTATACTAAAAAAACCGTGGTACAGTACGGTGAATGTTCGGCTCGGAAGATGTTTGAGAAAATGTTACATGCCCTAACAGTCACATTTCAAGGTATGCTCTGTACAGTCACTGTTTTGAGGCATGCCCTTTACAGTCACGGTTCATTGTATGTACTTACGTCTACCGTCACAAATTAAGAGGCATGTCTGCCCCATTACAGTATTGCTTCAACATCAGTAACATTCGGTTTCAAGGCTGAAGTATCTTGTTTTCTGCCTACAAGCCCTGGCAATTCCAAAACGCTTTCGACGTTTGTTTTTTCAACTCTTATGTTCTCCGCTGTCTTTCCTGTTTTCAGGCATGCCCACTTGGCTGAAGGCGTTCACACTTGGTAACCCGGTAACCACCCGCACTGATGTGGAGCACCTGCTTGTTGAGTATTTTGAGGACGGGAGGTGATGATGATGAGTGCCAAGATGGTGCTCAGATGTGGGATATGAGAAAGTGGGTTTCAAAAGTTCTCTACACGACAAGTAGTACATAGGTGGATGATGATATCTAGTGGCTGGAAGTTTCCTTGAAAGGATGCTGTGCGGGTCGAGTGACCCGCTGGAGTTGTCAAACATATTTGTAGATTTTACTATAGCCTGGATAGGGACATGCCTTAGAGAGTACAGCTCATTAGGTCAAAACTATCGAGTACCCTTCTTTCTTATTAATTCTGCTACTCTAAGATGGTATTAGCTTAGGTTAGGTCCGCCCACCAGCTTCCACCCTAGCCCTAGCCTTAGCGCCCCGTTGTTCACCTAGCGCCCTGCTGGCCGTCCCCTTCGCACCCCGCCAGGCCCTTTGCACCCCGCCGGCCCCTCGCGCCACGCTGGCCCCCTTCGCGCCCCTCCAGGCCCTTTGCGCCCCGCCGGCTCCCCTCGAGCCCCGCTGGCCCCTTTCGCGCCTCACCAGGCCCTTCGTGCCCCACCAGGCCCTTCGCGCCCCACCGGCCCCTCGCGCACTGCTGGCCCCCTTTCACGCCCCGCCAGGCTCTTCGAGCCCCGCCCGGCTCTTGGCGCCCAGCCAGCCCTTCGCGCCCCGCCAGGCCCTTTCGCGCCCCGCCAGCCTTTTTGCGCCCCGCCGGCCCCTTGCGCCCCGCTGGCCGTTTCGCGCCCCGCCAGCCCTTTCGCGCCCCGCCGGCCCCTCGCCCCCCGCTGGCCGTTTCATGCCCCGCCCGCCCTATCGCGCTCCGCCAGCCCCTTCGCGCCCCTGCTGGCCCGTTGCACCCCGCCGGCCCTTCCGCGCCTCTGCTGGCCTATTGCGCCCCGTCGGCCCTTCCGCGCCTCTGCTGGCCTAATGCGCCCTGCCGGCCCTTCCGCGCCCCTGCTGGCCCATTGCGCCCCGCTGGCTCCTTCCGCACCCCTGCTGGGCCATAGCGCCCTGCCAGCTCCTTCCGCGCGCCGCTGGCCCTTTGAGCCCCGCCCGACCTTACGCGCCTCCACCAGTCGGCGCGCCCCGCTTGCCTTGGTTGTGTTCGCCTTCCTTCCTGCCGTGGAGCCGTGCCGCCGAGTCGCTGTGTCGTCGTGCCGCCGTGCCGCTGTCTTGCTGTGCCGCCGTGCCGCCGTGGCGTCGGGTCGCTAAGGTCGTACAATGGCGGACTCTGTACTCTGCCTGGAGGCGGAGCGGCACGCGCTCGACTTCGCCGCCTGACTTTGTCGATCTACGCCGTCACCTCACAGGTCAGCGCCAGGATGATCACTCCCTGGCTGTGCATGTCGATGGCTTGCTTCCCTGCCCCTCCGGCCCTGATCTCCTCCCAGCTTACTGCCTTCCCCCCGCAGTTCTGCGCTACCCTGTACCTCATTGCCATGCGCCTTCCGGGCCGCTTAGCCACTATCCGCGACCACTTCCTTAGTCAGCACCCAGGTGACCTTACCCTTACCGCCTTTGTCACCACCCTTTCTGAGATACAGACTCGCTAGTGCACTATCGCTCAGTCGAGCGGTATTGCGGCAGTCCCTAGGGTTGTGAGCCCTCCCAGTGCACGTACGTTGACGTTTCTGCCGCTGTCGCCGCGATAGCCACTGCCGCTGAGACCGCAGTTGCAGCCTTCGCGTAGCCGCGCCAGCGTCGGGGCCGCCGCCCCAAAGGGGGGCATGGTGGTGGGGGTGGTGGAGGTGGCGGCAGGGACAGTGGGTCCGACGAGGGAACTGGGGCTGGTGCCCAGGAGCAGCAGCAGCAGCAGCAGCAGCCGCAGCAGCAGCACCAGCAGCAGCAGCAGCCGCAACAACAGCAGCAGTCGTGGGCCCGCCTCCCGCCGGGGTGGCCCGGTGCCTCTAGTGGAGGTGGCCGCATTGGCGGCCCTCGCATCTCAGCGTCGGCCGGCAGCTTCGGCGCTGGGGGCTGCCAGTATCAGCTCCAAACCGGCCCCCTCCGCAGCACTGTGTGTCATTGCCCACACTGCTTCCACCGCCTCAACGACCTTTTTTGTCGCCGCTTCGGCCCGGCGCCGGACCTCCCTGACTGGGCCAGTCTGCTGCGCCACGGTGTGCCTGTCTTTGAGTTAGATATGGACCAGATTTGTTCTGCTCTGCATTTCCTGTATGCTGATGCTTCCACCGGCCGCAGCATCAGCTTCGCTATCCTTTACGCTTGACTCTTGTGCATCTGCCTGCTTCTTCTATGACCACGCTGCGCTGATGCCGCTTGCAGCGCCTGCCGCTGTCGCGCTTGCTGACCCCTCCTCCAGTCTTGTGTTGCCCGTAGCTACACTACCCTTCCTTGTCCAGCGGTTCCCTCGGGTTCTCTTACAGGCTTGCACATCCCTTCGTTCTCTAGGAACCTAGTTGGTGTCGGCTGTCTTCAGGTCCTCGGCGTCACCACTACGTTCCCTGGTCACGAGCGGTACGTTGTCTGTACCGAGGCCACCTCAGGTGCCCCCCTTGCGACGCTCCCTCAGGACCGGGCGTCTGGCCTGTTTACGCTGGACACTGCTTCCCCCCCGGTGGGCGCGTTCTCCCTGGTACCTGCGTCTACCCAGATCGTTGCAGCTTGTTCGTATCCATCCCTCACTCACCCGTTGCTTCTGTTGCACCACCGGCTAGGTCACCCCGCACTCCCGCGTCTCATCACATGTCTCAGCACGGTCTTGTCCTAGGTCTCCCTGCGTCACTCCCTGCCCTCCCTCCCTCGCCTGCGTCGCCGTGCACACCTTGCGTCGAGCGCCAGCTGCACCGTGCTCCTCACTCCTCCTCGCTTCGCTCTGCCACCGCGCCACTCCAGACCCTGCACCTGGACGTCTAGGGCCCAGCCCACATCCCTGGGCCACGACAAGATCGCTACGTTCTAGTGGTTGTCGACAAATACACGCGCTACACCACAGTGTTTCCCTTGGAGCGGAAGGTCGACGTGTTTGACGTTCTTATCCCGTGGGTTGTAGCTGTGCGCCTCCACTGCGGTCTCCTTGTGCTGTGTCTCCATTCCAACCGTGGCGGCGAGTTCGCCTCTGGTCGGCCAAATCTGTCGTGCGGAGGGCATCACCCAGTCGTATGCCCTACCGGACTCCCCACAGCAGAATGGGGACGCTGAGCGACGCACCGATTTGGTGACGGAGGTGGCTCGTACCTCCATGATCCATGCCGGTGCACCCCATTTTCAGTGGCCGTTCGCCATTCGCTACGCCACTCACCAACTTAACGTGTGGCCACCCTCCTAGCAGCCGCAGGTTTCGACGACCCTTCTCTGGATCGGGTTGCCTGTTGACGCATCCGCATTCCACGTCTAGGGCTGCCTCGCTCACGTTCGTGTCTCTGGCACGGACAAGCTCACTGCCCGCACTGTCCCCTGTGTCTTCCTTGGTTTCCCCTTTGACTCGTCTGACTGGCACTTTTACCACCCACCATCTCACCGCTTCTTTCACTCACGTAACATCACTTTCGACAAGTTAGTCTCCTTCTATCACCACTTTCCTCAACGAGGTCTCCCGATTTCCCCGCCCCTGTTTCTGATACCCACTTCCCCGATAGCCCCTGCTCCCCTCCCTCCCCATCCTACTCCGTCTGGTGTGTCTCACGTCACTCCCCTCCTATCGGTTGTCCCGGTCGAGGAGTCGGCTGACTCTGGTGGCCCTGCGGTGCAGTTCTCGCCGCTTGTTTCTCCCTTGGTGTCCCCTCCTCCGTCGTTGCAGCAGCAGCCGCTGCCGCAGCAGAAGCCGCAGGCGTTGTCAAAGCCGCAGCAGCATGCGCCGCCACCACCGCCGCAGCAGCAGCAATCCGCGAGCTCTGGGGGTGCAGGAATTGAGGAGGGTGCAGGTCTTGGGGGTGCTGGTTCTGGGGTCGCTAGTCCTAGGGTTACTGTCGTGGCTTGTCCCAGCGGTCTCGGAGATGGAACCGGTACTGGAGAGGGTTCTCGTTCTGGGGGTGCTGGAGTGGAGCGTTTTGGAGGTAGCCGCAGTGCAGGTGGAGGTTCTAGTGTCGGCGTGGAGCAGCAGCAGCAGCGGTCGCTACCGGTTTCCGCCCTTTGCGTGCTCCGCCTTCCCTCCCCTGACCACCCGCCTGCACCTCCCCTGCCGCCGCCTCCCCTGCTTGTCTCCTGCCCTGTGTTTCCTCCGCCGGAATCGTCCCCGGCTAGTTTCCCCCCTCGCTCTCCTCCTGTGACTCCTCCTGTGTCTCCTGACTTGACGCCTCCGTCCCACTTCTGGTCTCGTCGTCCCCCTCGTTCTCGTCCTGTCTCTCTTGTCCAGCGCTCTCACCCCGTGTTGCTTCGTTCCCACGTGTCTCGTCCTCCCCTCCTCCCGTCGCCTCCTCCGTCGTTGCTCGTTGTCGCTCCGCCTCCTCTGATTGACTACCTTCGTGCCAATTGTCCTCTTGTTCCTCTGGTCCTTGCCTCCCTCGTTACCGACCCATCTATTCCTCTCTCGAGTCTTGACGCTCTTGTCGCTCCTGTCGCTGACTTCGCCTCTTCCCACTGTCTTGACTACGCCTCTACCCACTGTCTTAACTACGCCACAGTTCTAGTCTCTGGCTCTGCCTGCCCTCCGTCCGTCGGGGGTGCTCCTGTCCTTGGCAGTGACGTCCTTGAGGACAGGCAGTACGAGTTTGCTTTCTTGTCCGAGGCCGCTCCCCATCTCTGTTCCATACTGCTAGTCCCTGAGGGTGACCCAGACACTCTTGACATCCCGACCCCTCACACTTACGCTGAGGCGACCTCGAGACCTTGGGCTTCTCAGTGGATAGTTAGCATGGAGCAGGAGATGGCAACTTGGACATCCACTGGCACCTTTGTCGACGCAATTGCCCCACCTAGGGTGAACGTAGTCGATGGTCGGTGGCTCTTCAAGGTGAAGCGCCGCCTGTGTTCAAAGGCACGGTACGTGGCTAGAGGCTTCATTCAGCGTGAGAGTGTAGACTTATTTCAGACCTCGCCCCCACCTCGAAGATGACTACTCTTCGAGCGCTGCTACACGTAGCAGCACAGCGTAACTACGAGCTCTACTCCCTTGACTTCTCCACAGTGTTTCTTCAGGGCAGCTGCCACAAGCAGGTCTACCTGCGTCGTGCATACGGCTTCACCAGTACCTTCCCTTCTGGGACCCAGTGGCTCCTCTGGCGCCCGGTCTACGGCCTGCAGCAGGCGCCCCGTGAGTGGCATAACAGGCTGCGCGCTACGCTAGCTGACCTGCAGTTCTTCCCGTCGTCAACAAACCCCTCGCTCTTCGTTCGTTTCGGCCAAACCCCGTGCTACATCCTTGTCTACGTAGATGACCTGGTCTTCGCTACTGCAGACAGAGACGCATTGGCCTGAGTGAAGGCTGAGTTGCTGAGGAGACACACCTGCAATGACCTAGGAGAGCTGCACCGCTACCTTGGCCTGCAGATCTCCAGGGACAGAGCAGCGCGCACCATCACTCTCACACTGTCACACTTGGTGCGCCAGGTCCTTGCTTTGTTCGGTCTTCAGTTCTCCTCTGCACAAACCACACCCCTGTCAGTAGACCACAGGCTCGCTGCTCCAATTCCTGAGGAGTCAATAGAGCCCACTGGTCCTTACGCAAAACTAGTCGGTTGCCTCATGTACCTGATGACTTTGTATTCGTCCAGATCTCGCATACCCTCTCAGCATCCTCGCTTGCTTTGTGGCCACAGGGAGACACCGACCACAGCACTGGTCGGCACCTAAAACGGTTTTGCATTATCCAACAAGTACATCTGGCATGGGACTTGCGCTAGGAGGATGCAGGCCAGTGGTCCTTACTGGGCACACAGACGCTTCGTGGGCAGACGACGCTGATACTCTCAGGTCCTCCCAAGGCTACTGCTTTAGCCTTGGTTCAGGTGACATCTCGTGGAGGTCCACCCGCTCGTCATCTGTTGCCGAGTCTAGATGTGAGGCTTAGGGGAAGGCGGGATGAGGGAGGGGAATGAGGAATGAGGGAGGGGAAGGCGGGATGAGGGAGAGGAATGAGGAATGAGGTAGGGGAAGGCGGGATGAGGGAGGGGAATGGGGAATGAGGGAGGGGAAGGCGGGATGAGGGAGAGGAATGAGGAATGAGGGAGGGGAAGGCGGGATGAGGGAGAGGAGTGAGGATTGAGAGAGGGGAAGGGGTAGGACAATGGCAAACTGTTAGTTTGGGGGGCATGGGGATAGAGGTGCACATTTCCTGGGGGATATATATTGGGGGCTGGGGCTACCCTCTCCGCCTACCTCGACACACTGCATGGGCAACCCCCTCCGCCTACGCTCGCCCCATGCCTCGCTTCCTGGCTTGTGGTTTCTTCCCCTAGCTATGCCAACCCTCACGGCATGGTGTATCCTCCCCCCCATGCCTGTGCTTACTGCAACGCCTCTCCGCCTCATCAATCCTCCTACCTATCCCCCCCGCCCTCTCCTCCTCCACCTCACCTCTCCTACTCACCTCTCATACTCACCCCTTCTCCTTGCCTTTCCACCTCACCTCACCTCGCCTCTGTTCTAATCCCCACCTCTCCTCCTCACCTCTGATCCTCCCCTCTCCTCCTCGCCTCTTTGCCCCACCTCGCTTCCTTGCCACTCTGCCTTCCTTCTGCACCTCACCTCTCCACCTCTCCTCCCCACTTCTGATCCTCCCCTCCCCTCCTCGCCTCTCCACCTCACCTCTCCTCCTCCCCCCCCCCCCCCCCTCGTTTCGTTTCCTCATCATCAACTCCGCCTCACCTCTCCGCCTCACCTCTCTGCCTCACCTCTCCGCCTCACCTCTCCGCCTCGCCTCTCCACCTCACCTCACTTTTCCACCCCCCTCCTCCTCACCTCGCCTTCCCACCTTCCTTACTCACCTCTCCCCCTCACCTCTCCTCCTCACCTCTCGTTGTCTCCTTGAATCCCCACCTCCCCTCCTCACGTCCCAGCGCCTCTCCTCCTCTCCTCTAATCCCAACCTCTCCTCCTCACCTCTGATCCTCCCCTCTCCTCCTCGCCTCTCCGCCTCGCCTCTCTTCCTCTCCGCTCTGCCTTCCTTTTCCGCTTCTCCTCTCCTCCTCGCCTCTCCTCCTCCCTTCTCATCCTTACATCTCTGCCTCACCTCTCCTCCAGACCTCTGGCACTCACCTACACTCGTGGCCTACTAAGTAATAATCGCCTCACCTATTCTCGTCGCCTACCCTATTAGAGTCGCCTCACCTATCCTACTGCAGTCTCGCTGCCCGCCGCTACAACTCTCCTCCTATACTCCCCTTTATTCGAGGGCGCACTCTCTCACTCGCATCCTATCTCTCGTCGCCTCCCCTTCCCCCGTCGCGTCCCCGCCCCCCCTCACATCTCATTCCGCGCCTCGTCTCCGATGGGGGCTTTGTCGCGACACCATTCCGCCAGCTTCTTTCCTTGGTGCACATCCATTTATGCGGCGCATTTTGTATCCACCCTCACGGGCGTTTTTCTCTTGCCCATTCCGCCTCGCATGCCTCGCGTAAACTCATCGTCGCTCCTCGCATCTCCTGTCCTAGCCCGTTGTAGATGCGTATTTGGAACCCTTTGTTTCCCGTGTCACCGTCGGCCAAGCATCGCCTCACTTAATCTCGCGGTCGCCAACTTTCCGTCTCGCCGCGCCACATGTTTCGCGCCCATTCTCTACTCTCCTCTCTCACTCTTAGCTACGTATGCCCCACATCGTCGTCTCAGTGGCTCTACTACTAAGTTAGGTCTGCGTTTAGCGGCTGGTGCGGCGATTGATGTTGACTCTGTGGTTTGGCTAGTCCCATATTTCCTCCACTGGCTGTCCCCAACCACCTCGAGTTGCTCTGGGGCTTTCTGGGGCAGCTCTCGTGCCCTGAGCCTTCGGCAGGTAGGTTGTGTTTGCGAAACCACTACAGGCTAGGTTGGTGGAATATTGCGGGGAGGGGGTTGTGGCTTGGGTTACCAACCCGAACTGCCCCCAGATTTATGGGTGGGGCCAGTTTGACTTCTCTAATCTGGGACTTGGGCTTTAACAAGCCCTTTTAACTCAGTGGTTAGTGGCTGAGTTCTGACAGTGCACCCCATGGCCTAATCACGTTGTTTGCCAGAAGTGAAGCGAATAACGAGCCATTAGGTAAGCCATGCTTGTTCTACCATCCAGGATCAGCATCAGCATTCCTGATCGTGGTTCCTGATCCTGCTGTTTTGCAACCTGCAGATCAGCAACCGAGGTGTTTATCGCAAAGTGCTGCCACATGTCCAAAACACATGTGAAGTTGGCGTTGATTTGAGCTCCTTGATTGGTCGCAAAATTTTCTTTGGCTCAAGACACAATCGGGGGTTTTGAACGCTCACAGATTTATTTACGCCCGTTGCCCGCTTTGCGTGCCGTGCTTGCTCTGGACATGCCGTGCGTTACAGTTTCGTCGCTTCCAACATGCGATTCCACGCGGCAATAGGAGCAATCGAGTTCCATATAGCAATATCCAATCGGCAGATACATACGCGACGTGACGTGGCTACAAGCCCGAACTGATCCTGGCGTTTAAGGTTGCCTACCAGGATCAGCTTCAATTTCCGGATCCTGATCCTGATTCTGGACTGTAGGAATACGCCCTTACATCGAAGCTAGAAGCTTGTGTTACCTGTGAATGGTTTCAAAATCACCATGCGTCAACAGTGCATCCATTGTTTTTCATTTTTTTTTTCTGTATTCAATTGTGTTCTACTAGTAGGACCATTGCAGCTAACTACAACAGTGTGGCAAATATTCGTACAAAGCTATATTGTTTTATTAGAGCTGAAAGAAAACAAGTGCGTAGTGCGTTCTTTGTAGCGGAGTGGTAGATTGTGGGAAACCTCATTACGTATTCCTGAGACGACTGGTGGTTGCATCGCGAGCCGCTCGCAGGCCGTCACCACCAGTCAGCCGGCGTTTTGGCAGGCGGATAGGCCAATCAGAATTGTTCAGGAAGACTGTCTTTCTGTGCGGTCTGTCCTGCGTCAGAAAGAGCACTGCTTCCCCTGGCAGACCACCGTGCCGCTCGTCTTGGTGAAAGTCCCATCATCGTCTAGTCTCACGCCTGGCCGTCTAAACAGACGGATATGACTTCCAGCTCACACCAGTCCAGTCCCAATTGGCAGGGAAGACAAGTGCTGAATTGCAGCACTTACGCGGCGCGGACATATTCCCACAATGTGCGACTCGGTTGGTGATGCCCCGAACAGGGCTCACGATTAGTTTTGCGCTACCCTGCAGCTTCAGGGTTCATCTGAGAACAATGCGGATTCATCCGCATTGTCTCGCGTCGTACCCCGTCGGTTTAGACCCAAGTGTTCCCGTAATGTTCGCGGGTTTTAGAACGGGACTCGGAATAAACAAGTACATCCGACTGTTTCCAAAATCCATCTGGAATGTATTGGAGATGGTCCGATACCGCCGAGGTTGATTCCGGCAAATTCCGAAAACGTCTACGAATCTGACGGAATTTTGACGAAATTCCGAACAGTTACCCGTCTATCATGAGCCCTGGCCCCGAACCTCCAAGGGAGCCCTCTGCCGCCGCCAAAGCACTGCCACTCTGCTCCCGCCCTCCCGCCCCCGAACCCAACCCAGCTGGTCAGTCAGGCGCAAGCCACCCCCTATGCCCTGCACCTGTTACGCTTTGCCACTGCAGCTCTCTCCCCCTACCCCGCCTGACCACACCAGACTATTCCACGCGCACCGCCTTTCATTGACCAGCGGAAAGGGGACATTTCTTTACCTCCTTTCCGCTGCCTTTGCGCACGACTGCGCAACGCAGCCCAGGGAAGGGAAGTTGTGAATGTGAGGTGGACGCGCGCGTCTGTCTTCCCCTCCCTTCCCTTCCCCTCCGCGCATCCACACTGCAATCTACGCATGAATGTGGGAAATCGGACGCGCCTGCCTGTTGATTCACAACAGCCCTCATCCCCCTGTAACCCAAGACTTTTCCTCCCCTGAAAGTCGAGACTTGCTAGCAGCTGCAGGACTCAAGCGTAACCTGCCAGATTCCTTGTGCAAGATTTGAAGAACCCCCACCTGGCCTACCTTTCTTGCCTCTGTCGAATAGTTCTCGTCCAATTCCATCTGATAGTTGTAGTTTCTCGACGTTTTCAGACACCAAAAGAAAGCACTGTCCGGCCTGTCCAAAACGGAAAAAGATAAGGATAGATTTATTCAAGACGTCGCGATCGCAGGGCAGATCACACTATCCAGCTTTAGAACGTTCGAACCTTAATAGCCTCCTAGACCCAGTCGGGTTGCGCCCTAACGTCGAAAGGCTGTCAAGCAACTCCTGGCGTATTGTTCAGAATTCTCAACTACTGGCAACGGCGGAAAATTGCGAGAAGGATTGTGACGCATAGCCGGACCGCCTGATTCAGCAACTACCGCTACAGTTTCCGAGAGCAATAATCGTTGAAATGGCGGCTTCAAGAGCGTTTCAACTACTAATAACCGTCGTCTTGACTGCGACCAGCGTGGCGTCGGGTGAGTCTTGATGTGCTCAGCGTCGTCTTCATTGTATCGCGTTCGCGTAGCCTTTTGAGTCCAGCTAACTTTTAAGTCGACTCAAGGGTAATTTTATCGTCTTAGCGTGCCCTTTTGAGTCGGAGCTGCTTTTGTACCGCAAGCGAGAACCCGCGGTGCCTATCCAGCCGTTTCAAACGGACCAATGCGTCGTTGTTAACAGCATACGATCTAAAGGCGAATGATTTGCAATTAAGTTCGAGCCAACAAGTCCGGATCCGGTATCGATAAGCTGCGTCCTTACGGCCCCCTTCCTATCGTACGCGAACGGCTCACATGTGATGCGCAAATCCGCCATCCGCTTACGCTCTGAGCGCCGCGTTTGCTGGGGAAGAGGCTTGTCCGCGTTTGCTGGGGAAGAGGCTTGTCCGCGATTGCTGGGGAAGAGGCTTGTCCGCGATTGCAGGAGCGCCGCGTTTCCGTACATTTTCAGTTCTTTGACCTCATGAACGTCGCTTGTCCTCGCAATTAACGCAATTAACTAATTAATTAATTGCGAGGACCATCTGAATTGACCTCGAAAAGTCACTTGTCCCAAGTAGACGGTCGTGAGGAGTCTATTTTTTAGGCGCCTAAAAAATAAACGTCACTTGTCCCAAGCAGACGGTCGATTGAGTTGGTCCACGCAACTTGAGACATGCTTACCTTAACTTGAGAGGATGTGATATTTCCGCAGCCCGCCTGCTTATCTACTGGCATGCTTGCTACTGGAGCTGGTTTCCGCAACCATGTATCTTAATCTTTCGAAGTTCCTTTTGAGTCGACTCAAGAGTCGCCATGCTTCGCGAGCTGGCTCCGCAAGTGCGGGTGTAGAGCCTCCGCGGCCCGCCTGCTTTCCTACCGGACATGCTTGTTCGCTGCGCTGCGGAACATGCTTGGTTGGAGACCCTTGTCCGGTAGGACAGCTCAGTGAGATGGAGACATGTGGTCGCTGCGCTGGTTTCCGCGACCACATATCTCCATCGCACCAAGCCCCACAACCTCCCGTCCCTTTCAGGAGCCAATAGGGTAAACGACAAAAGCAAGTCAACTCAGCCAAGTCTCTCAATCCCTTCCACAACCTCCCTTCTCTCTTTCAGGAGCCAAACGGCTAAAAGACGGCAGTCGCTGTGTGCTTGCGTCGAACCTACAACCCATCGTCGCGTGCGAAGGCGGACCAGCCACGTGAGTTGTCTCATTGGCCTTCGGCGTCTTCATGCTCTTGCGCGCCTCTTGCGCGCCTCTTGCGCGCCGATCTATCGAGTGGACGAATCCGACTGTTTATCCTGCCAACCGCCTTATTCAACAACTTTTCCTGCCAGCCGCCTCTTTCCGGCTGCTTTACCCGCTAACCGCCTGGTTCCGACTGTTAAGCCTGTTAGCCGTCTCTTCCCGACTTCTTGTGGCGCATGTCCATGGCCGCGAAACTATAACAAGTATAATAACGCGGACATTGAAGCCTGTAGGGTGTACATCAACACATCCATCCCCGATCTTCCCTGTTTCGAATTCGTTCGTCCTTTCAGGTGCCTTGTAACGCGGACGCCAAAGCCCGGAAACCCGTACGGTCGCTTCAAGGGGTTCTGCAACAGCACTTACGAAAGTAAGCCTTTCACTGAAACTCAAAAGTGAGAGGAAAAAAAAAAAACTGGTGTTTTCCGTTCCAGCGGGACGCTGACACCCGCCCACCCCCCTCTCTCTCTACACTCATGACTGCTCAAACAGAAAGTCGTCCAGAACCTCCTCCCTCCCCCATTCTGTGTCATCCCGTCTGCTTTCCTCCCTCCCCCATTCTGTGTCATCCCGTCTGCTTTCCCGTTCGTCCAGTTGCCAGCCGTACTCGCGCCGCATACCCCCGCTGCAGCAGCTGCGACCACCGCATCCCCCGCTGCAGCAGCTGCGACCACCGCAACCGCAAGGCTCAGTGCTGCGTGCTCGTCAGACCTTTCTCGCCTATCCCCCACCCTCTCCTCTCCCCCCCCGCCCCCTCTCTCCCCCCCCCCTCTCTCCCCCCCCCCCCCGGGCCCTCGCCCTCCCTCTCCTTCCCCTCCCTCTCCCACTTTTCCCTTCCCCCCCCAACCATCAGAGGGTCTGTACTGCGCCTTCATGTCTCAGCCGTACGCCGTGGGAACGAGGGGCATCCCCGGCAGCAGCAGCTGCGAGCGCTGCGACTGCAAGGCGGTGCCCGTGGTGATTCCGGGGGACAAGGGGATTGTGAAGCTAGAGGCGCAGTGCGTGTGCCCCAAGGTCATGTGCCGGACGAATTACCGAGGGGCCAGCATCCACCGATTCGAATGCCCGCCGCTGCAGCAGACGTAAGGACCCCCTACTCTCACAGTATGCGTGGTGTGCTTGCATGTATGCATGTCTGCGTGTGCCTCAACTTGCTTTCATAAGGGGATTGTGAAACTAGAGGCGCATTGCGTGTGCCCCAAGGTCATGTGTCGGACCAATTACAGGGGAGCCAGCATCCACCAATTCGAATGCCCGCCGCTGCAGCAGACGTAAGGAAACCCCTCATGGCTTGTGCTATGCCATGCGTGCTTGTAGAAACCCCTCATGGCTTGTGCTATGCCATGCGTGCGTAAATGCATTGCTTTATGTGCCTTATCTAGCTCGTCTCTGCAGTGAATGGGGTGGGCCGAGTAGGGCAGGGACAGTGGTTCTACATGATAAAGATTGTTCTTGAGCCCAGCCAACACGATGCGTCCTCCTTGCGCAACTCTGCAGGTGTCTCATCAATCGGGTGGGCCGAGGCGGCAAGGACAGCGAGGGCTACAGGATTGACGTCGGCACGTGCATAGCGCCTCAAGACGGTGAGTGCTCTTCCCTTTCTCGCTGGTTAAATCCCGCCCATTTCAGTGCCGCTCATGCCAAGCATAGCGCCACAAGAGTGCTGCAACCCACAATGGGCTTGCAAGTTCATTGCGAAATATAGTGGGCTTAAAACTCGCGGCCCAAATTGTTCATACGCAATGCATATGAACTATGAGCCTCGGCCTGGACGAATTACGCGGAAAAATCGTCTGGGTGTTTCACCTCGCAAATTCGCAATTTTTCGTGGACCGTCAGATTTTCTTGCACGCAGTGCGACGGCTGAGATTACATTTCGATTGACTGGGGGAAGCACTTTGCTTGCGCACCGTCAGATGGAAATCCACAAAAAATGGACGGCCAAAACGCGACACTTGATGTCCCAAAATACCTTCCGCACTGAACTTGAAAAACACCCCCGAGTGACGCAAGTCCCGTTACCCCCATCTACACCCACGAAAACGCGACTTTCAAACGCAGTGCATTTGAAGGCCGAGCCTTTCAATTTGGGCCACGGGTTTTAATTGGCGGCGTGCAATTGCTAGCTGGCTTGCAAGTTCAGTGCTAAATATTGCGGGCTTAATTGGTGGCGTGCAATTGCAAGTTCAGTGCTAAATATAGTGGGCTTTGCATAGCGCCACAAGAGTGCTGCGACCCACAATGGTCTTGGTTATAACCACTCTTTTTAACCTTTCCATCCCTTCGCTACTCCCCTCCCCTCACTTGTACCAGTATCATTGATTTTTGCCCCTTCCCTTTTATCTGTAAAACCCTCCTCCCCCCCTCAGCTTTCAGAGCGACCAACTGCAGCAGCGTGGGCCCCACGTGGGGCATGAAGTAGTATGCACCCGGCACCACCAACATCCCCAAGCCTGGTGACATGCTGACTTCACCTCTTCTCGCCTCTTCTTTCTGTCTTTCTCTCTTTCTGTCTCTCCCACTCTTCCTTCCCATACAGCTTTCAGGGCCACAAACTGCAGCAGTGCGAGCCCCACATGGGGCATCAAGTGGTATGCACCCAGCACTACCAACATCCTGAGGACAAATTCATCCGTTCTTCCCACTCAACTTTATCCCTCCTCCCACTCTAACCCCCTCTTACTCCTTGCAGCTTTCAGAGCGACAAACTGTAGCAGTGCGGGCCCCACGTGGGGCATGAAGTGGTATGCACCCGGCACCACCAACATCCCCAAGCCCGGCGATTGGTGCACGCGGTGCAAGTGCGGGCAAAAGGGACTCATCCGGTGTCGCAAGGTGCCCAATTGCACGCCGCCACCTGGCAAATCCGCCACATGATGTGCCATCCGGGCAAAGTTATTTGGGAAATTGACCGTTTGCCAGCTGTCTTGTGTGTCCTAGAGAGGTTCTTGGTGGGGTTAATGGGGGAGGATTATAAGTGTGTTACTCTGAGAACATGCGAGGGTTGACTGCCCGCATCTGGCAAGCCTCTTAGCTTGTCTAGGAAGGGTGTATTGGGGGAATGGGATAGTAAAGCTGCTAGATGTCTCATTCAAGCTTCTCCCCACTCGATGAAGCCTAGGAAGAGGCAGTAGATTTTTTTTATAGAAGTCCTTAGCTTAGTGGGGCTTGTACCATATTGGATGATAAGAACATCCTATGTTTTACCATCTTGCAGAATCTGTAAGAGTGTCTTCCGCCAAGCCGAACCGCACAAAACCGCACGAGAAGCATGCTTGAAAAGACCTGTAGGGAACATGCTCTAAAACAGTCAATTCCATCAAATGATTCGACGAGTCAACGCTTCAGACACAAGCGTGTCGTACAGTGCTGTAAAAAAAATCTTTATACTGTAGAAATGTTATATTTTGATTTTTGTACGCAGTTGAGCTTGTAACCAAGATTGGCGAACCCCGAGAAAACGGGAATACTGACACCTGGTTACGTCTTTAGCCCAGGAATAGAGAAGAAGATGCCCGTGCGACGGTACCAATACGAGTGTTTCGAACATACCTGTCGCTATACTTACGGCTGCAACCAATCACATTCCGAGTCAAAACGAGTCATGCTGAGCACTTGGTAAATTGAATTACTTTTTGAGCTATTCCGCCCGAAACACTAAATAGAGAAGAAGTGTACACGTACATGATCTGATTACGAACGGAGCAGCGTTTGAGCGGATAGAAACGGTACATAAATTTAATGAGCGATTTGACAAGTTTAAAATAGAGAATCGCGTGGTACAGAGTGGTCAAATCAGCTTAGTTGGAAAGTCGCGATCGCATGCACCACGCCCTGGTTCTAACAGCCGTTGCTGTTGGTACTTGGGGCTTGTCAAGATCTGCTGTACACGCGTTGACCAGGGCTGTCGTTATCAGGGTATTTTACCCTGATTCCCTGATTTCACAGGGTATTTTTTTGGCCAACCCTTAATTTTCAGGGTTGGGTTTTTTTGAACCCTAACCTCTTCAGGGCTGTATGTTTGTGAACATTGAAAATTTCAGGGTTTGCGTTATCCCAACACTGAGTTTTCAGGGAGTAACGCGTACGAACCCTGAATGCGACATCCATGCGGACCCTGAGTTTCCTCGAAATGGCCCCCTTACGCGTGACGGGGCCCAGTCCATTGAACACGCCCAGCATGCGTCACGTGGGGAATCTGCACTCGGCAAGATTCCCGCCGTGAACACGCTGTATGTTGCCATTACAGCAACATTTGCAACCGTCAACTGGCATTCGTGACTCAGCACGCAGCAGACGAGGACAGAATATGATGAGCGCGGCAATGTCAGCCTCTGTATGACATCACCCCGCCAATCATCTCTGTGCAGACGATGCCAGCGCAGGTGCGTCTCGCCGTTGACGTTATTGCCATGGCGATACGGGAACCTGGATGGGTTATGCACCATCCATGAAAATCGAAAGATGATGCTTCTTGGTCCTCTTCCCGTCTTCTTCACCAGCTCCTCCTCCAACCCAGTTTTTTTTCTGTTCTTCACGTCACAGCTACGAGATGCTCCAGTCTTCTGTCTCCTCTAGTTTCGTCGCGCCGATTTCTCATTTCCATCATATCCGCTGCTTCTAGCCATGGCGGATGTAGGAGACTCTGGTGAGTCTCGCACTGCCGATGATGGTTCTGGACTAGGTAGGGACCCCCCCGTGGAGGTCCGTAGATCTGCTCTAGACATCTTGTGGTCTCCCACCGCAGTCGTTACACCATCACAACCCGTATCTACTCCCGCCGCTCCCTATGTACCTCCGCCCGCTGTCGCCTCATCTAGCCGGGGCCCTTTGGTTCCAGACTGCGAGACAGCCACGACCGTGCGTTACACGGTCGAGTGTGCGTCGACGATTTCATCTGTGAAGAAAGCATGCGTCGGGAAGTACACCCAGAGCACGATAGTCCTCGGCGGGAAGCTACATCGACGGTCGCCGCCTCGCACGTCGCCTGAACCTCAGGCCCCTGGTATTCCAAAACCCGAGCCGCCGAATCTCTCAAAGAAGGAACTCATCGAGCAGAAGTATCTCATGACTGAGCACAAGTATAAGACCAGCTGGCTTCCATTTTTCCCTTGGCTTCTGCTAACGAAAACGAAAGACGGTTACCCTGCTTTGAAGTGCAGTGTGTGCAAGGCTTTCGGCAAAGAGACAACACCGTACTCCAACAGCTGCGACGGGGCACGTGACCTGCAGACGCAAGCGATGCGGTTCCACGAACACACGACAGCCCACGAAGTAGCAATCAAGCGTCAGATGGAGATCGCCGAAGACATCGCCAGCACCTAGAGACGCATGGAGAATTACGCGCGGACTGACATCGAGGGGAAGCGTGTCATGAGGCTCCTACGCTGCGTCGACTTCCTGTGCAAGTGTGATGCACCCATCAGCATGTACCCGAGGCTACTCCGCTTCATGGCCGAGCAGGAGACACCGGACATTCCGCTGCAGTCTTACGGAGTCTACCTGACACGGTAATGCACTTATTCGAAGTACACTATGTTCTTCATTTTTCATAAAGGTCTAACCAACACCCTGCTGTCACTTCTGCTACTACAGGTATGGCTTCTGTCAGCTCGTCAGCAGCCTCGCAACCTACCTGCAGCGCCGACAAATGCAATACATTCTCGCCTCACCCTACCTCGGCATCAGCTGCGACGAGAGCACTGACCGTACTCGCGGTAAACATCTTATTGTTTATCTGACCTTCTTGCGTGCGCATCGTGTTGTCACAGAGTTTTTTGCTCTCCTGACCGTCGAAAAGTGCGATGCCGCGTCTCTCCTCGCCGTTCTTCTGGCTCACTTGCGAGCAACTGGCATCGACCTCTCCCGAATCACCGGCATGGTCGGCCGAGACAATGGTCTCGTCGCCCGACTTCGCGAGCACATCCCCCACCTCGTCTCGTCGCACTGCATCGCCCACAGGTTTAACCGCTTGTCATTTCAGTCGCTTAGAGTTCCTACAACTGCTTGTCTAAAATTCCTTCGTGTGCACCATGCAGGGAAGCCTTGGCGGTGAAGGACGCGGCCACTGCTTCTCCAGACTTCGACATGGTCGACCTTGTGATTCGGACTCTGGCCGATCTTCTGGGACGTTCCTGTGTCTGGAGTCAACGCTTCAAGTACCTGCAGCGGGCAATACACAACACCAACCTTGAAGTGCAAGGAATTCCCACCGTGCGCTGGCTTTCAAGGGGTGAGGCTGTGAGGCGCCTCTGTAAGGTCCTTGGCGCCGCTATCATTCTCTTTTATGAGTACGGGCATGAGCTGTATGAGGTCGTCATCTGTTACAAGTTCCAGTTCTGTCTTTTTTTCCTGGCGGACGTGCTCGGAGTGATGAATGAGCTCAACCTCATATTCCAGAAGAGGGAGGTGAGCTTCTATCCCTGTTAATGTTGTAGTTTTTGTCCCATGCATCCACGTTTGGAATCACCCTCTGACTCCACTCCCTTGTCTGTCACTTCCATCAGGTCGATGTCACCGAAGTGACAAAGGACATCGACGAGGCGACAGGGGACCTCCGCCACCGCTACTTGGAGTGCGGAGAGGTGTTCGGTGGGGGTGTCGAAGGCACGTGGCTTTCGGCTTTCTTGGCGGTCTACGGGCGCGGAAGGGGCAAACGCGTAAAGGTGCGGGGCATCGACAAAGACGGCAACCCAGTCACACACACCTACACCATGCACGAGAAGCAGATCGACGGGCATGCCTTCCGCAACAAGTACCCCGATTGCGAGCGGCTTTGCGCGCAGTTCGCGAAGGACACGATAAGCTTCCTGAAGACGAGGATGCTGGACCTGAACAATCTCGGCTCGACGAAGCTCTT
Organism: Closterium sp. NIES-67; assembly: GCA_027943415.1. Taxonomy (NCBI): domain Eukaryota; kingdom Viridiplantae; phylum Streptophyta; class Zygnematophyceae; order Desmidiales; family Closteriaceae; genus Closterium; species Closterium sp. NIES-67. Next base: position 188,270 of record BQMB01000052.1, read on the forward strand.
CCGCGTGTCGAAGTGGCCCCGGATGAAGCAGCAGAGAGAGAAGAAGCTGAAGGAGTACCTACATGGCTGCAGTGCCTTGTTCGAGAACAGGCTGACAGGCTTTTCCTTGCAAGCTGCGCAGAAGGAGCTGGTCACGTGGGCGCCACTGATGCTGAGCCACCATGCCGACGAGGGATTCCATCAAGGCCTGACGAACTACCTCGGCTCGACGGAGTCGACCTTGTGAGAGAGTGCTGCTCGAAGGACGATTGTTGCATTTTTTTTTTGCGCTTTTATTCTTCCCTTTGGATGTTGTTTATCGATTGTTGACTAGCATCGCTAATGCACTGGTCTTGTTCCGTGTACTCTATTCCCCCAACCCTTTTGGCAGTCGCTGGCCCAACCTCATGCGCTTGTGGCAGGCGTGCGCTGTCCTGCCGCTGAGCACAGTGGAGTGTGAACGAGGCTTCTCGCGGCAGAACGTCGTCAAGTCATGGGTGCGGGGCGCGTTGTGCAATGCGCGCCTCAGCGAGCTGATGGTCATTTCCCTGCTGCAGTACGAGACTGACTGGGACGAGGCCCTTGAGTGTTGGCGCGAGAAGCTGAGGCGCCCTGCTAAGTCTGTTCTGTTTGCCGCAGCGGAGAGGAAGCATAAGGCGAAGGCGATTGAGGGGGCAGAAGTGAGGGTGGAGGAGGAGGCAGTCCCCGACTACATGGGGGATTGGGCAGAGGATGAGGGAGAGGGGGAGGGGGGAGTGGGGGGAGAGGCTCCTCCTGAAGTGGAAGACAACCCGTTTCTGTCCGATGACGAGGCAGAAGACGAAGTGAACATGGATGGCCCTGAGTTTTAGTCAAGTGTGGGTAGTGGCGTGGAATCTTGTGAAGTCTAGACTAGATAGAGGACTTGTAAACTGGCGTGGCGTAGTGGTGCTTTTACTTAACTAGTAACTGTACATTCCTAGTTGATTTTTCCAAGTGCAATGCAACCCTGATTGTTGATAGCCAACCCTGGAGATTTCAGGGTTGTAGGTTCCAGAACATTGAGAAATCAGGGAAGTCAAAATTCCAACACTTGGCCCTCAGGGTAATTTTTTTTCCACATTCGACAGCTCAGGGTGCTATTTTTTGAAACGTCAGCCCTGGCGTTGACACCCTCCACCAGAATACTGTACCAAACAGCAGGGGTACCAAGGAAGGGTAAGGAAAGGGTAGTTTTCCAATAAAAATTACCGAAAATCAGGTTCAGCAGCCCTTGAAAAGAATATGTGCTTGGGTTTCCAGGCTAACTAAGGTTGCAACCTAGCCCTATCCAATTTTCGTGCTGTACTGTGGACCAGGGCTCTCTCTAGGATTTTCCCCTTCTCGGACGATCCGGGCCCCTCAGAAAATCACCCTGTAAAATGTGACCTCGTAAAACAATTACCCTGATTCTTCAGGGTCCGTGCTTAATAAGGCCTGATAGGTTATAACCCATCTTTGACGGACAAGATAGTGAGGGTGCAAGTGGGCGACTCGGGGTGGGAAACCTGTTAAATTATATATATTTTATATATAATTGTAGGCTTGGTTGTGCTACTTACTAAATCCTACTGTAGAGGGGACTACCCCCCTTCTTGTATCTCCTTCTCTTCTAGTCCAACCCTCTTCTCTCTTGACATTTTCGTAGCACCTAAAACCTCTCGCCACTTCAATGGCTACTCTACCCACCTAGCCAGGCCTGATTTTATCAGACTATTTTATTCTGATTGTCTGAAATTTCATACCTATTTTTTTGCCGATCCTGATTTTTCAGACTTGCCAATTTATGAATGCTGAACCCTTCAGAGTTATATGTTTTTGAATCCTGAGAATTTCAGACTTGGCAGTTTGTGGATACTGAGTTTTCAGAGCACAGCGCGTACGGACCCTAAGACAGACATACCTCCCTGCCCCCAATGGCCAAAGTCAAGTCCTTTCACACACCCCGCCCCGCAACCTATAAAATCTGGCCATAAAAATCCGTCAAGTCATAGCAGCCAGAGGCAGTTCCTCCCAGCACAACCAGCAGCCCATAAAAATCGTTGAAGTCCTGTTCTAGAGACACCCCTCTAACACCCCCAACACCCACAAAAATCGGCCAAGTCTTCCATTTTTAGAGACATTCTCCCCGCACCCCCTTTCCCCTGATTTTTTTTGTCAAGTCCTCTGAGCGGGTGGCACAAGTCCCTCAACAACCAATCACACACTTGCAAAAACCCATCACAGACAAACTCCCTGCTGCTGTACTGTACACGCATTGGCCGTCAGACCAAAATCACGCAAAAGTCCGAGGTACTGTACCTAGGAGCAATTATGAGGAGCGTGACTGGTCCTTAGACCAAGTACTGTATCACGCTGGTCGCACGAGGAAGGCTAGAGCAGGTACGCGCGAGGGACGTGATTTGTCGTTAGCACAAACTGCGCGGATACAGCAAGTTGTTGGGGTTTCGGCAGTTCCTGAGAACACAACTTTTCCTACGATTACGCGGCGAACTGCAGCCATCGTCACTGATACAGCACGTTTCAAAACCCAGGCCTGATTTGTCAGCTTTACGGAAAATTCAGCCTGAAATTTCAGGCAATCAAATAAAAACTACCCTAACAAAAATGGGTTCTCATAAGGGCAGGCCCGAGCAATCAGCCTCCATAAAACGAGTCTAAGACCCTGGTGTGAACTCTGCAAATACAAGATTCGACTTGGGCGCAGGACTCTGAATCAACATTCTCAACCCTAAGTATTTCAGACTCGTTAAATATTGGACATCGAGATTTCAGAGTATCGAAATTTTGAAAAATGACCCTTCAGACTCGGGAATTTTTTTGGGGGGCAAAATCAGAGTGCCTTTTTTTGAAACGTCAGCCCTGCACCTAGCTCCTTTAACAAAACCCGCCCCCTCACCAGCACCTACGCTGCAGATGAATCACTCACGTGAAGGTGCTATATTTCGGCTAGGGGGCTGGGAAGAAAGGGGGTTTGGTGGGAGGGAAAGGGGGTTTGATGGGAGGAATGGGGCGAGAGTGGCATGGACAATTGTTCCTGGCAGCTCATTTTAAAACCAACCGCTAAACTAAGGGTGAGAGGGAAGAACGGGAAGTTTGACAGATTCCTACATCCCCTGGAGGCTAACTGGATGTTCGGGTCCACTCAAAATCCCCCTGGCCTCCTACGGGTCTGTAGATAAATCCCCTTGATTCTCTCTGGGCTGGGTTGGAAAAAGCCCTGGAAAACACAGGTTCAGCCTTAAAAAAACCGTGGAATTTCAGTCAAATCAGGGCAATTACCCTGTTAACGTGTGCCCTGCTGTGGACCCGCGTCTAGCATGTGGAGTGGAGACTGCAAGCCATTGAAGACTAGCCTCTAGAAACACCAGAATGGACAAAATGACGAAATGGTCAACTGCAGCTTCACCCCATACTTGCTGATCAATGATGAAAAAACGAAATGGCCAATCTTTCTCTGCGGAATACATTTGACAACACACCACCCAAATTGGAATTGAAGAATCCAAAGCAAGTGTAATGTGCCTCGCATCTCTCTACGCCGCTGATAAGACTCCCTTCGGAAGCGTCGTGTCGTGGAGCTAGCCCCCGACGGACCCTGGAACGCAAAAATCGCCATGCAAGTTAGGTCGAACAGACTCCCGAACAAATGCAAATATCGTCACGCAGGTCTAAGAATGCCATTCTACTGCCAAAAGATGTGCTATAGTGAAACAGCCACTAGGTTGTTTGGAGTAGATAGTAGAGTTATGAGGTATTCTTGGAAGAGTTGAAAGGTGAACGTAGCAAGGTAGTTTACTAGAGATCATATGATGGCTTCCAATCAAGAAGCACACCACTATATACAAGGGAAATGACTGAGGCGCCTCGAGAAGGTCGCTCAAGTCGCATCTCACCTTTGCTTAGCTAAGAACAGCAAAGCATAGGTAGTGATTACATGCATACACACTTAGCCTTGCTGGAATTCTAGAAAGTAGCATGCATAGTCTAGGAATTAACTATTGCAGCCTAGACGAGTCTTCCTTGTACTGCTGTTGCTGACGACATTCATAGAAATGATGAGATATAGTTGTGTTGGTAGAAACCATGGATGTAGTTGCTTTCTGCTAGGTGAGCTGTCGATTATTCTGCTGCGCTGCTTGGCTGGCTTGCGTACTCTCTGTAGTTGTTCCCAAGGTTGGAAACTCAGATTGACTGGTTGAACAATTCGAGGTTGCGTTCAACCTTCGAATTGCCCAAGGGTCTGTTCCGAGGATGGGTTTCGACCTCGAAATCAAATTGAGTTGAGTTGGCGAAATCGGGAGTGACGATTTCGCATCTGTCTTGTTACATATAGACTTGGGATATGGAGTAGCATCTTAGCCACTGGCACCGCGACCGTGCAAGCTACCGACAGACGCCTGCAAAATCCGTAATATGATTTTAGGATCTGAAGAAGCGACAGCAAAGCCCCAAGTTAGGCGAGCAGCCAATGGCATTGTTCAATCTGTCTTCGCTATGATAGCTCTCGCTGTTCTGCCATTCTCGCTCTCGCCGGACCGCCGATCCTCTCCTCTCCTCCTGAGTCAGGACCAGATTCTCTCCGCTTTGCCAAAGTCGCCACATTTCGCCACTGTAGTAACTGCTTCGTCCAAGGTTCTCGTGGAACCCGTGCCGTCGGCGACACTAGTAGCCGATTCAGCAGCAATAGTTGAATCCGGGCGACTCTTTGGTGACTGGGTTCGGTCGCATGATTCTCTGCGTTTGAGTCAAGCCGACCATGGCAATCGAGGACTCGCGGTACAAGCAGATCGTGGTCAAGCAGTGGCAGACTGGGCTGGCTCGGAGTCTGAACTGGCAGCATCCTCCGAGTTCGAGCCGGCAGCGTTCTCCGAGCCCGAGCCGGCAGCGTCCTCCGAGCCCGAGCCGGCAGCATCCTCCGAGCCCGAGCCGGCAGCGTCCTCCGAGCCGGAGTCCGCTGCGTCCTCCGAGCCGGAGCCGGCAGCGCCCTCCGAGCCGGAGCCGGCAGCGTCCTCCGAGCCGGAGCCGGCAGCGCCCTCCGAGCCGGAGCTGTCAGCGTCCTTCGAGCTGGAGCCGGCAGCGCCCTCCGAGCTGGAGCCGGCAGCGTCCTCCAAGCTGGAGCCGGCAGCGTCCTCCGAGCCGGAGCCGGCAGCGTCCTTCGAGCCGGAGCCGGCAGCGTCCTCCGAGCCGGAGCCGGCAGCGTCCTCCGAGCCGGAACCGGCAGCATCCTCCGAGCCGGAGCCGGCAGCGTCCTCCAAGTCCGAGCCGGCAGCATCCTCCGAGTCCGAGCCGGCAGCGTCCTCCGAGCCAGCAACAGTTGAGTCCGGGAGATTACATACTGGCTGGGTTATCCAGTCCCAATCTCCGGGTCAAGCTGACCTATTAACGTATCGTGATCAAACGACGACCGCCGATTCTCACCATACTCCTGACGACTCTCGCTCTCCACTCGCCTCGGCTGGCCCTCCCTTACTTCCCGCCGTGCTCTCATCCATCACAGGCTCTTTGCCTCAGGCTGATGGCCCTCCCCTCACTAACCCTCCTCCCTCCAACCCTCTGCCGATCCTCTGGGCCCAAATCCCGGGTTCTGTGCTGGATTCTCCCACAAAGATCTGGAGCTTCCTGGAGAGATTCGAGTGTATTGACCAGGAGGGAGAGTGGTCGCACGACGCGACCCCACGCTATCTACCATGGCCGGACGACACAAGCATATGCGACTGGCACCACCTGAATAAAGGCTCTTGGAACGTGGCATTTTGCAACGCGGATCGTGTAGCTGCACGGATGGAAAAGGTTATGGCTCAGATAGGGAAAATTAGTAGTAGCGATCGGCCGGCGGGGACAGGGGCGGCGATGCAGCTGGCTGACCAGCTTGAGCAGCTGAAGTAGTGGCAGGGCGATCTTATTCGCCAATGGACGGCTAGAGAGACACTCAAGTACACATGGACGGTTCCAGGAATCGGACTAGAGGGAGCAGACGGTGGTGTTTCAGGCAGCAAGTGCGGTGGACCTTGGGAACCGTTCGATCCGCAAAGGTTTTGCTGGATAATGGATGGGAGGAGCGTGCTTACAGTGGGTGACTCTATAAGCTTGCTTCTAGCAGATGCGATCAGATTCCTGTTTGTTACATGTTTTGGTCCGGTGTGTTCCATCTAATGGCCACTTTCCAGTTTGTTACATGTTTTGGTCCAGTTTGTTACATGTTTTGGTTTGGTGTGTTCCATCTAATGGCCACTTTCCATGCATATGTGGTCGACCCTTTACATTGGTTGTGGATGTTTGCTATTCAAACGGTCAACTTCAATAAGGGGAAATTCTTTCGGTTTCGGTCTCGATTTCATACCCTAACAATACCAACCCAAATTGTACTTGTTTTCTACGCTCATAACTCAGGAATTATCTACCAATTGTGTGTGTGTGTGTGTGTGTGGGGGGGAGCGCTTGCATATGCGATTGCCACCTCAGTGCCTGCACGACCACAAAATGGAGCCTAAGCCCAACGCACAGCCGACTATTCGGTCCCAGTGGAGTTGGACGAACTTCGATGCGAGCTGGACTACCTGTTGGAGAAAGGACTCGTCTGCCCCAGCACCTCTCCGTTCGCTGCCCTGAACTTGTTCACCTCGAAGAAAGACCCCAGATTACGAATGTGTACCTACTACCTCGCTTTGAATTGGGTTACCATCAAGTCTCGTTATCTAATCCTGCGTGCCGACGAGCTCATCGACCAACTTTGTGGGGCCCGGTTCTGCGAGGCGGCTATCACCGAATTCGCGTGGACAAAGCAGACTACTACAAGACGGTGTTCCGGGCCTGGTACGATAGTTATGAGTACACCGTTATGCCATTTGGCCTAACAAACGCGCCTTCGGCATTCGAGTTGACCATGCATGAAAATTTCCGGCCACTGATAGATAAGTGTGTCATCGTGTACCTCGACAACATCCTAGTCTACATCACTACCCAGGAGCAGCATTTGAAGGATCTGGAAGCCGTTTTCTTACTCCTGCAGCAGAATCGACTCATCACCAAAGGCTCTAAGTGCGAGTTATTAAAACACGAGGTAGAGTTTTTGGGCAATGTAATCTCCATCAACGGCATTAAAATTTGACCCCAAGAAGATCCCTACGATCCAGGACCAAAAGACGCTGGCTAATCTCTGCAAACTTCAGTTTTTTTGGGGGTTCGTAAATTACGTCCGATGGTTCATCCCGAACATGGCGGGGGTAACCTCCCCTCTAACAGATGTGCTGAAGAAGGCCACCTTTTTTTTAGTGGGGGGGAGAGCAGTAGGCTGCGTTCGAAAAGCTCAAACATTTCCGGACTAAACCTCTGGTTCTTTGGATTGCGGATCCTCACCGTCCATTCGAGCTCATCACCGACGCTAGCGATCTTGCCGTCGGCGCTGTGCTGAAGACTTCGGCAAAGGCCTACAACCCATTGCCTATGAGTCACGGAACCTGAACCAGGCCGAGCGAAATTATCCTCTCCATGACAAGTAATTACTCACCATCGTTCACGCTTTCGAAGTTTTGCACTGCTACCTGACCGGCGCTGACATGATAGTCCGAACAGACCATAAGTCGCTGCAGTTCATCCGCGCCCAACCGACACTGAATCTCCGACAGATTCGGTGGCTCGACTACCTCGAGTCAAACTTCCACTACAGAGTCACCTACAAACGAGGGGTTAGCAACATTGCTGATGCACTAATCCGCCCCTCGGTCCACATTGCCGCCGTCCTAATTACCCAACCTAATCCGTTGCTAACTGACCTATTCACCCACGAATACAGTACCGACCCATTCTTCACCACTAACAGCCATCCCCAACTGACAGCCAGGCAAGGGGCCTATGATCTAAAATCCAGTACAAATAGGATTTGGGTTCCCTCCTACCGCACCCTGTGGGAGTTACTGATACATGGGGCACATGACTCGAATTTCTCGGGTCACTACGGCATCGACAAAACCGCCAAATTACTGAGCCGCCATTATTACTAGCCGGACCTACTGATGGACGTGCAGTGGTATGTCACCTCGTGTGCCACGTGTGAATGCATGAATTCATCCCGGCTCTGACCTGTTGGATTGCGACAACCGCTTGAGGCACCCAGTAGACCTTGGCAACAAGTGACAATGGATTTCGTATTAGGCTTGCCAGCCGGTCCAAGTGGTTACGACGATCCTTGTCGATGTCGACCGCTTGATGAAAATGGCTCATTCGCCGCATGCAAAACGACAATTACAGCCGAATAGACAGCAAAACCGTTCCTCATGAACATCGTGCGTCTACACGGCATCCCGTCGGCAATAATCAGCGATCGCAATCCTCGGTTCATGTCCAATTTTGGACAAAGACCTGAGAGCAGTACGGCACACATCTGCATCCGTCCATGGCCTACCACCCGCAATCGGACGGACAGACTGAATGCACCAATCAAATGATGGAGCAGTTGATTCGCACGACATGCACAGGCTCGGCTCCATGGGAAGATCTCTTCCCTTGATCGAGTTTGTGTATAACAGCGCCCCATCGGCCACTACTACTCAATTACTATTCTTCCTCAATTACAGGATAGATCCGGCAACCCCTCTATCGCCACCGATTGAAAAAACAGCACCCAGATCTCAGCAGTTCGTTGAAAATCTCTGATGTTCTTAGCAAAAAGTTGCCGATGCCATCACCAAAGCCAACCAGACGGCTTAGCAGCAAGCTGATCAGCGCCGCCAAGACTAAACACTTGCCCCTGGGCAATTGGTCCTGCTCGACACCAAGAATTTGGGAATTCCCCTCCCAAATAAATTACGACCAATATTTTGTGAACCATGCCGCATTACTTGAATGGTGACACCAGTCACCGCCCAGCTGCAGCTGCCTGCTGAATGGCGAATCCATGATTCATTCCATGTTAGTCTTCTGTGGCCGTTCGTCCCGGATGCTACTAATCTCGTCCGTCAACAGATCAATCCGAGACTAGTAGCATCCCTGTACCCGAGCCAACGACAGAGCCGACCAAGATTCTCGCTCATAGCCTACGAGGTTGTCAAGATACAACAGCTGTTGATTTCCTTGTACGCTGGGTTGATCGCACGAGTGACAACGACCTCTGGGTCCCCGAAGCAATGCTCGGTGATCACAAAATTGTTCAGGACTATTCACATTGACGATTTTTCCCGAAAGTGGGTCGTCTCGTCTCGAAAGGGGGGGGTGGTGTAAGGAAGTTCCCTTTTCCTTACTTGGCTCGACTACAGCGCGTGCGCCCTCGACTCTCGGAAGTCCAAGCTCGGCCAACTTCTTCAATCCTGGACCACTTAGCGAACCCAAACCTCGACGCGTGGCGCTTCCGTAGCTTTCGTCAACCGAACCGCCCCAACCTGTTTGCGTGGTTCTCGGCTAGCCCTGTTCGTGCCTATAAATGCCTAGGCCCTTATTTGTATCAACACTCTTGAACCACGATTCCGTTATTATACTACCTGCTGTTACTATGATCAATTCATAATAGGGTATTAGGGGTGAACTTGCAGAGTAGCGTGGAATGAGATATCGAAGTAGTGGATAACTGAATGATGATACAATGAGTGGCGAGGCAATATATAGGAACACCTGAGCTATCCTAGTCTTGAGATGGGAAGGGTCGAGAAAGGGATCGAAGGGCCTTGAGAGGTCGTCGAGAGGCCTGGAGAACTCCCGATGGTTTGTCCCAAAGGTCTTGAGTAATGTAGAAGGTTCGGATCGAAAGGGACGGAACCGACCCAAGGGTTAACACGTCTTCGAGTGTACGCGATAAGCAGTACAGCCCGGTAAGGAATGAAATTCCTTACACTTCCCCCCCTTTTAGCAAAGGTGATCTATATTAGTTACGTGCTTGCGGGATAAATAGTCCCCAAGTACCAAATGTGACAGTACCTGATCCGAGGTTACCCACGTGTCGTCCTCGCTGGTACGATTGATCCATCGTATCAGAAAATCAATGTGTGCAATCTTGACCATTGACTCGCACACGACGACTCAGGATTTTCATTAGCTCGGTGACTGGTTCGGCTGGTGGCGAGCAACGTCCGATGTGTCGGTGACGAAGGGTCGTAAAAGGCGGACATGGAATGAATTGTGAATTTGCCAATCGTCAAGCAATCACAACTAGGCGGTCACAGGCGTCAGCATTTTGAGAATCTTGAAAGGTCCACAGCAACGAGGTCGCAACTTTGTTGGTGTGTGCAGGTGCAAATTCTTCGTGTCCAAAAGGACTAGTTATCCAGCTGCCATGGTAGTAGCTCGTCTGTGTAAATCGGTGTAGCGCCGGTCAGCGATATTTGCTTTTCGAATAAATTCGATAGCTTTGTCGCGGGATTTTTGAAGATTATCCACGAATTGCTGCGATCTTGGAACTTGGTTTTTAACGTTGGTGGAGATGGGGACTATTGGATCCATCCCATGATTCAAGTAAAATGGATCGCATTGTTGTACAAAAATTCCAACATGGGAAGCACGTCCTCCCACATGCGCGTGTCGGGACAGTTCGTACGAATCAGCTTCATCGTCTGCTTGGTCCGCTCTGTCTAGCCGTCCGTTTGGGGGTGATACGCTGACGAAAACTGTAGTCGTGTGCCGTATCAAGCCCACGTGTCATGTCAAAAGTTTGATGTAAATTTCGGGTCCCTGTCGCTATTGATCGCCGAATGGATACCATGCAGGTGGACGACGATCGAGATGAACAGGCGAGGAGTTTCTTTGGCTGTGATTGTCGCACGACATGGCGCGAAATGTGCCTTCTTTGTGAGTCGGTCGATGACAACTAGAATTGCGTCGTTTCCGCTCGGTAAAGCCGGCAGGCCCGTGACAAAATCCATTGTCACGTGTTGCCAGGGTCGTTGGGGTGGCTCGAGGGGCTGAAACCGTCCTACTGGCCGCGGGCATGATGATTTCATGGTCTGGTAGATTGGACATGCAGCCACATATTTTTGCATGTCTGTCGTCATGTCAGGCAAGTAATAGTAACGCTGCAGTGCTTTCAGATATTTTGTCAACCCCGAAATGTCCCGATAAATTCGAATTGTGGACTTCTTGAATAAATAACTCGCGAAGTAGACGATAAACCGGGACCCAAATTCAGTCGGTTCCCACTCTTATGTAAAAGGCACCTCGCAAAGTCGTAACTTGCTGATGAGCGCCATTTACGAAAAAGGGGTTGGTCGAATATTTGTGGGTGAATAGTCTACTCAGTAATGGGTTCGTCTGAGTGATTAGTACAGCAGCTGTCTGAGCAGATGGACTGGAGAGGGCGTAAACAATATTGTTCGTACCCTTCTTGTACGTGATCCAGTACGTGGAATTCGACTCCAGATAGTCCAACCAGCGAATCTGCCACGAGTTGAGACTCGGCTACTCCCTCAGGTACTGTAGTGATTTATGATCCGTCCTGACGGCCATGTCCGCTCCTGTCAGGTAGCACTGCCAGGCCTTGAAAGCGTGGACGATCGCCAACATTTCTTTGTCATGTACCGGATAATTTCGCTCGGCGGATTGTAACTTTCGCGACTCGTACGCGATTAGTTGGAGGCCGTCGCCGAAATCTTGTAACAATACTACTCTGATGGTGATGTCACTTGCAATGTTACGACCTCAAACGGTCGTTCTGGGTCAGCTATGCGAAGTACCGGTGGTGACGTAAAAAAATGTTTTAACACGTCAACGCAGCTTGCTGCTTCTCCCCCCACTCGTAATCAGCTCCTTTATGCAGTAGGTCAGTTAGTGTTCCGGTTAACCCCACCATGTTCGGGATAAACCATCGCACATGATTGACGAACCCTGGAAAGGATTGCAACTCTTGCAATTTTTTCGGCGGCTTCCAGTCCTGAATTGCCCTGATTTTATTCAGGTCTATTTTGATGCCTTCAGTGGAGATAACGTGCCCCAGGAACTCCAGTTCAAAATTTTAAAACTCGCACTTGGAGCTCTTCGTAATGAGGCGATTCTACTGCAGCCGTTGAAAAAACGCTTCAAGATCCGCAAAGTGCTGCTCCTTTGACTTGCTGTAGATTAGGATGTCATCCAAGTACTGTAAATGATGACACATTTGTCGAATAGATCACGGAATACCCCGTTCATAGTTAAATAGAACGTTGAGGGGGCATTCGTTAATCCGAATGACATGATTGTGCATTCGTAACTCCTGTAGCGAGTTCAAAATACAGTTTTATGGCAGTCATCAGCGAAGACGTGAATCTGGTGGTAATTGCCACGAAGATCTATCTTGGAGAAATAGCGAGCTCCGCAAAGCTGATCGATCAGCTCGTCAGCGCGGGGGATTGGATATCGCGACTTGATAGTAACCCGATTCAACGCATGATAGTCAATGCACATGCAAAGTCTGCTTTATTTTTTTGGAGTGAACAGGATCGGCACTGCGAACGGGGACGACCTCGGCCGAACGAACCCTTTGGTCAGGAGGTAATCCAACTGGCTTCTGAGTTCGTGGAGTTCGGGCTGAGTCAGCCTCCAAGACTTCGTATAGTTGGTTGCGCACCGGGCTCCAGCTTAATCCAATGGTCGTGTGGGCGTTCGGGTGCCAGGCCACTTGGCAGATCATCAAGGAATATCTCCGGGTACTGTTTGATGTGTTCTTCGGGGCGCTTTGTCCAGCGAGAGAAGACTCTGAGTCGAGAAATCGAGATCACCGTCGCCAACAACCAGAACCTGCGCGCCCGAAAGGAAGGGTTGTTTAGTTACAATCCAGCGAAACAAATGTGGTGCTACAGATGTCGCGGATACTCGTCGACGACAACCTCGGGACCGCTGACAGAGATGGCGTCGTCTCCTTCACGTCCTTGATGCACCCACCAGATCTTGACCCTGGTTTTGACCGCGACGGCTTCTGGTTCTCCAACACGATACCTGAAGCAGAGAGCACACGAGCACTAGCTGTGATGCGCAAATAAGAGGAACAAGAACAGCACTACCACGCACAACCAAACAACAAGGGCCGACACGATTACTTCCTACAAGTCCCATCACTGGGACTTCGTCGACGCCACCCGTCAAAGAAGCTTCACCTGATAGACCGCCCGTTGACGAACCACCGCCGACCAAAGCTACGCAGTTGAAGGCGCATCCTCGCGAGCAGCATCGAAGCGCCGCGATCGTCTCTGCCTTCTACGCCAAAACGGACTTGTACCGTCGACCTGTGGGACACAAGGCGAGCGAGGAGATATGGCATCAGCGGTTAGGACATCCCGGCAACTCACGACTCTTCCACATAATTTGCGCGAACATTGTGGACAAGGACGCTCTCTGACTCCTCGATGGCCGTGAACTCTGACAACCTCGGCGCACCTGTTTTACCTGCCACGAAACATATCTCCCTCATCAACCGTTCCCGTCGCATCACAACCCAAGCGCACCTGAGTATACTCCCCTCGAGAAAGTATACAGTGTCATACTGTATATCCCGCGAGAAGTCGGCCGGGCCGACCTCAACTACGCCATCACCTTTGTGATGCCGCCACACAGTACACATGGCACCTTAACCTACCGTCACACGACCTCGCCCTTTCTGCCTTCGTCGCATGGCTTGCTGCAGCAGAACGGGAGGGAGACGTAAAACTGAAAATCTTTCAGTTAGACAGGGCAATGGAATACCAGTCACAGCATTTCAAGGACTACCTTGCTAAGAGAGGCATCAAGAGCCTTGTCACCCTCCCCTACGCTCACGCAAAGAAAGGTGTAGCAGAGAGGATGAATAGAATTCTCCAGAACACCACGCGGAAGCTGCTGACTGGGATGCGTCTACCCAACTCGCAGTGGCCAGAGGCGATGAATCACTGAGCCATGCTGCAGAATCTTCTTTTGTCAAGCTCAATGCCAAACAACCCATCACCATATCTGCTGTGGACAGAGAAGCAGGGCAACACAAAATTGTTATGAGTTTTCGGCTGCATGGTACAATATCGACCGCACACTGCACGAGCTGGACGATTTTTGCAGTGGGCAAGATGGGGTCTACACCTTGGTGTGGAAAATCATTACAAGGCATGGAAAATCTTCGACGTGGAAGACAAAGAAATAGTACCGGCACGTGATGTGATCTTCTACGAGAACCTCATCCTCAACCATTACCTCGAGAACATCGCCACCAATCAAGACCCGTCTGGTGGTATCGCTGGCGTACGCGCGTTCGCCTTGATAGACGAACAACCTGACCTAGACGAGCAGAACATCCCGAACGCGTCAGCAGCTGCAGGACCACTCCCTTACTATTCAGTCAACATGCAGATAGACGACGAAAACCCTCGCGAAAGCGTGAACGCTACCATTTCGCCGACACCGGTTACGTAATACCCCACAGCGTCGACACCAATGTTTCAGAGAGAGTTGGACCAGGTTTTATTCCTGATCCTGGAGCGGGAGACGAAGCAGACTATCCTGAGGATCCGACCTTCCCCTGCTACACCTAGAGTGGCCTGTAGATACTCGGACTCATAGTAGCCGTGCATCCACCGTCCTCGCCGCCACCAGTCGAGGAGCTGAAGACTCTCAAGAAGGTGCAGGAAGGATTGCACAGAGAATAATGGAGGGAGGCAATGGATCAAGAACTAGCGGCACTGCACGAGAGAAACACTTGGAGGTTAATTCCAATTTCTCAAACAAAGGGAAAGACCATCCTCTCCGGGAAATGGGTCTTCCGAATGAAGACCAAGGCGGATGGGACTATTGAACGGTTCAAAGCTCGTTGGGTGGTCCGCGGTTTCGACCAGTAGCACGGCCACGAATACACCGAGACCTTCACTTCGGTCAGTCGCCACACTTCTCTCCACATTCTCCTCTTTGTCGCCACCGCTCGCTGAATCCCTCTACGACAGATCGATGTCGCCACGGCATTCCTCTACGCCCCGGTCGATGCTGACATCTTCATCGAGCAGCCTCATGCGTACGTTGACGATCCCACGCTAGTGTGCTAACTCGTCAAATCCCTTTACGGGATCAAGCAGGCTCCGCGCTTGTGGCAGCAGTAATTGCACAAGTTCCTAACCGCCATGGGCTTCGCCCAGCTGCCCCACGACCAAGGCATCTATCGCCTATCCTGTAGTGGTGACTATGTGCTGCTCATCGTCTACATAGACGACGTGCTCTACGTCAGCTCTACCACCTCCATTACCGTCTGATTCGAAGGTGAGTTGGAGCTCCAGCTCACCATCACTGTGTCGCTGACCGTGTCGCAATATCTCGGCCTCAACATTACCGACGACTCTGACACAATCCGCCTCTCAGCTTCGAAGTACGCCGAGAATATTGCTCGGTGGGTCGATCTCTCCCCGCTTCCCCTCACTACTCCGTACACATACGCGCCGCCAGTTCCCGTATCGTCCGCCTCGCTACTTGCATCAGCCGGAATCCAGGATTACCAGTAGAAGCTTGGCTGTCTGATCTTCGCCGCCATCACCTGCCGTTCTGATCTCTCCTAAGCCACTAGCCAGCTCGCTACATACCTTAAGCAACCTGAAGGGGGGAATCTGCAGGAACTCGATCTTGCGCTCCACTACTTTATTTCGACCCCGACGATTGGCCTGACCTTCTACAAGAATGCCACTACCAAGACAGAGCTTATCGGCTATGTCGACGCCGACCATGCCGGCGACAAGGAAAACAGGCGCTCTCGCACCGGCTACATCTATCGTCTGGAATCTATCGGCACTATCTCCTGACACTTGGGAAAACAAGAACTAATCACCCTCTCATCTGCTGAAATTGAATATATCACCCTCTGCACAGCCACAAAGAAAGGACTTAACCTGCACGAGCTGTTAAAAGAAGCGAAGATTGCCGAGTTACCAAGCTTCTCCCTCTTCACCGACAATCAATCAGCGATTAGAATTGCCAATTAAAACAGATTCGCGAACAGGTTGAAGCACATCTCGCGTCGCTAATTTTTTCGTGAAGGATGAGATTGAGCACTGACGTCTCCAATTTGTCTACTACCCCATCACCGAAATGGCAGCCGACTACTTGACCAAGAAGTTGATGAAGTCGAAGTTTCAGTAGTGCATGCTGCTGACTGGATTGCAACATGTCAGCAGCCTCAAACCACATCGACACTTGAGAAATAAAGGAGGGTGTTGGAAATGATAAAAGGACTTTCAGGAGTCTCGCGTGGGTGTACGAATACGCGAAGACTACAACAACGAGGATCACCGAGTCAAACCTTGCTACAGTACTACTGACAGTTGACGCAGGCTGACGACACCTCGCAGAGGTTACGAAAGGGAAACGGTCGTAGACCGTTGACCGTGCAACTCAACAGTCAGAAGTACAAGAATCAAGTCGGCGCGACAGCAAGGACAAATAACCGTCCTGATATTATAGTACGGGTGGTTATCCGAGACACTCTTATCGAATCGTAAAGGAAATGTACCCCTCGAAGCGCATAAACAGTTAGATTCATATTCCCTTGTATTATAATATTAAACCTGTATCCCTTCGCTATAATCAATCACTTGTTCTCACATACCAGTACAAGTGTTCAACAGGTTTTCGCAGTGCTATCAAGCACTCTGTTACCAGGACGTAGCCTTCTAAAAAGATCCTAGGGCTATTCTCAGCCCAGCAAACTAGAAACAGGTGAGCGAGGAAAGTGGCTCTGAATACCACGTGTTATGGCTGAACTTGCAGAGTAGCGCGGAATGAGATAGTGAAGTAGTGAATAAATGAATGAGGATACAATGAGTGGTTAGGCAATATATAGGAACACCTGAGCTATCCTAGCCTTGAGATGGGAAGGTTCGGGAAAGGGATCGAAGGGCCTTGAGAGGTCGCAGAGAGGCTTGGAGAACCCCTGATGGTTTGGTCCGAAGGTCTTGAATAGTGTCGAAGGTTTGGATCGAAAGGTCCGGAACCGACCTGAGGGTTCACGCATGTTCGAGTGTACGCGATATGCTGCACAGCTCGGTACGGAATGATAATTCCTTACACTAGGAGTACGTTCACCTACACCATATGGTTACCAGATTCGCTTTAGCTGGTAGTGGTGGCTTGTCTTAGGGCGTATCCCAAGAGTATGTCACACAAAATCTGTATGCGGTGGAGTACGATGCGACACGCTGGGAGCCGGTCGTCATGTTTTACCACTTTGAAACTCGAGAAACTAGATTGGATTGCATAAAATGTATGGGGGACATACTCTTAGGACACGCCCAGGGTTTCAGTTAGGATTTAGGGTTGTCTGACCATCAGACGAAAAATTTCAATAAGTCTGAGATTTCAGACGATTTTTTAACGCAAGTCTGAACATTGAGACGAAAAAATTGCTGCAAGAAACTTAGCCACTTGCAATTTAGACACCGATTTTTTTGTTTCTTGATTTCCTGCTGAGAGCCTGTTCTTACGAACGTCTTCCCAGACTTGGACCCGCCTACGAGCGCGTTCGAATGTTCCTTGTCAGGCTAAAATCGTTTCAGTATCACAATTCTCAACTGCTTCGAATCTTCGTGTCGAAATCATACTATACAGATACGCGCCTGTCTAAAAAAGGCGCGCCTAAGAAGAATTTTGAAAACAGGGCCCGAACGTTGACAGTCACAACCCTGTGTCAGACCACGCGGAACCGCATTGAACCGTTTTGCGTAGAAATCTTATGGCACTGTAGCGCGCGAGCCTGGGGAGAGAGGCCAGGGCCTGCGCACTGTATCTGCCAATAGTACCAGGGCCTTGCTCTGTTTGGCGATGAGAGACTCGACGTAACGTAACGTGTCACGCACAAGCAACCCTTACACGCACCGCCATTGTAGGTATATGGGGGGGAGGGTGTGGGAGGGTCTTGACCCAAAATTTCATGGTCTAGCTGTGAGGGAATTCATCGGAAGAACATGGCTTGAGGGGTGTGTAGGGGAATGTCTCGCAAAAAGGGTCTTAGCCGAATTTTCGGGGTTGTGCATGGTGTGTAGAGCAATGTCTTAGATGTGAGGGACTTCGCCGATTTTTTTTTGTTGCGAGGGGTGTGTGGAGGAATATCTCGTCTGGAGGACTATGTCGGAAAAACTAGTAGAGATACAAAACAAGAGGTTGTGTAGGGGTGTGGGAGGAATGTATCTGGCACTCAGGGACTTGGCCGAAAAAACTCTTGGTTGTGCGGATCAGAGGGGGAGGAGGAGGGAGGGGGGGGGGGGGGGGGGGGAGGGTTGGGGAGACGAGGAATGTATCAGACGAAAAAATCCGCGTTATCTGAATTCTCAGACGAAAGTCTACACCTAGTGTACTTTCAGACTAAATCTTATGGCTTATCTGGACGATCAGACGAATTAATTTAGCCGGTCAAAAAATGAGATGACTGAGAAACAAGGCTCGACGCCAATGCATCGTTGGGGTTGCGTAGCAGCTTGATAGAATCCTGAAATGAAAGAGCAATACTCTCATGCAAATAAATAGGTAAGATATTTCGTTGGTAAGGTAAGCTATGTGCAATTGTTTTTCAGATTGGATATGAGCGTGAACATGATTTGAAGCAATCAGGGGATTTTGATGAGAACTGTATAAACGAGAACAATGCCATGGGTTTTCTACAAATCTCAACATGATAAAAATGTTTGGTTGAAAAACAACAGCAAATGGTTATTATGGATGCCATAGTTGTATGATATGTAGTAAATTAGTGATGCGTTTATAGGCGTGTACTTCTCTGTAGCTATTAGAACGTATGCATTTTTGCTGAGACGAGAGGCAAAAGAATTTTACTGTTGTGGCTTTTTATACAAGCTTGACTTTTTAGTTGCAGTGTTTTACGTCGGATGATGGCATGGCACACCGTCAAGATGATTGGTTCGTTTTTACGTTGACTGTCAAGTTGCAGTGTGACTGCATCTTTTTTTCGAAATTTATTGGAACCTTGAGTTTTTGGAACCTTGAGTTTTTAGTTGCATGAGTACAGTTTCAGGGTCGTTCGCTGAATTCCTAAGCAAACTTGGGCAGTTTTTTCTCCCTTATTAGTTTGTTTCGATCTTGACTGTCAAGTTGCAGTTTGACTGTGCTGTTTGCCGGAACGACATGCAAAGAACGTTCACTGTAGTCGAAATTTGCTAGACCTTGGCTGTTTATTTGCACAGCGTCAAGCGAAGACAGAGAACGTTCACTGTAGTCAATTTTCCCTTCCACCTTCAAGATTCTTCCCCCAAGAAGTTCTTCCCTACCACATCTACCTTCTCGCTGGCTCGTCTAGCACTTCTAGATTCTTCCCCACAGTTCTTCCCTACCACAGCTCCCTACCACGCTCTCTGCCACGTTATGGCGCTGCGACGTGCTAGAGGCACAGTGCGCTTTGGCGCCTTGCACACTGGCACTGTGCGCCTGGTGCCGCGCGCGCTGGCGCTGTCCGCGCTGACGCCGCGCGTGCTGGCGCCGTCTGCGGTGACGCCGCGCGCGCTGGCGCTGTCCGCGGTGGCGCCGCCCTCGATGGTCCGGTGCGCTCTGGCGCCGTGCGCGCTGGCCCGGTGCGCGCTGCCGTGCACGCTAGCGCGGTGCACGGTGGCACCGTGCGCACGGCCGACGTGCACAGTGGTGCCGTGCGCTAGCTGTCCGCGCTGGCCCCGTGCGAGCTGGGACCGTGCGCGCTGGCGCCGTGCGTGCTGGGCCGGTGCGCGCTGGTGCCGTGCACGCTGGCGCCGTGCGCGCTGGCGCTGTGCGCGCTGGCGCCGTGCGCGCTGGAGCCGTGTGTGCTGCCACCGTGCGCGCCAGGGCTGCCGCCGTGCTCGCCGGCGCCGTGCGCGCTGGTGCCGTGCGCTCTCTCCTCTCTCCTCTCTCCTCTCTCCTCTCTCCTATCTCCTCTCTCGTATCTCCTCTCTCCTCTCTCCTCTCTCCTCTCTCCCCTCTCCTCTCTCCTTTCACCTATCTCCTCTCTCCTCTCTCCTATCTCCTCTCTCCTATCTCCTCTCTCCTATCTCCTCTCTCCTATCTCCTCTCTCCTCTCTCCTCTCTCCTCTCTCCTCTCTCCTCTCTCCTCTCTCCTCTCTCCTCTCTCATATCTCCTCTCTCCGCCCCATGCCTCCCTCCTTCCCCGATCCTGCCCCTACCGCGTCTCACCTCACCCTCTCAGGTCAATGCTTTCAACCTCCCAGCAGCCAGCAGTGTGATTCGGTGCGACACTCTGTGCCTTGCCTTTTCTCTGCCCCACACCCTCCTCCTTTCCTTACCCTGCCTGTCCCTACCGTGTCTCTGCTCACCCCCTCGGGTGAATGCATTCAACCCAGCAGTAGTGGGCAACGTGATGTGCCGCAACCTTATCAACATTGACTGGTGCGTGTGTATGGGCTTGGCATGCCTGGCTGTGTGTGTGTATGGGCATGGCATGCCTGACTGTATGTGTATATGGGCATGGCATGCCTGACTGTATGTGTATATGGGCATAGCATGCCTGGCTGTGTGTGTGTATGGGCATAGCATGCCTGGCTGTATGTGTGTATGGGCATAGCATGCCTAGTTGTATGCTGTAAGTGCATAACGTGCCTTGCTGTACGCATGTATGGGCATAGCATGCCAGGCTGTTTGTGTGTATGGGCAGAGCATTCCTGGCTGTATGTATATATGGGCATAGCATGCCTGGCTGTGTGTGTGTATGGGCATGGTATGCCTCGCTGTATGTGTGTATGGGGATGGCATGCCTAGCTGTATGTGTGTATGGGCATAGCATGCCTGGCTGTATGTGTGTATGGGCATAGCATACCTAGTTGTATGCGTGTATGTGCATAACGTGCCTGGCTGTATGCATGTATGGGCACAGCATGCCTAGTTGTATGCGTGTATGTGCATAACGTGCCTGGCTGTACGCATGTATGGGCATAGCATGCCTGGCTGTATGTGTGTATGGGCATAGCATGCCTGGCTGTACGTGTGTATGAGCATAGCATGCCTAGTTGTATGCGTGTATTTGCATAACGTGCCTGACTGTATGCATGTATGGGCATAGTATGCCATGCTGTATTTGTGTATGGGCATAGCATGCCTAGTTGTATGCGTGTATGTGCATAACGTGCCTGGCTGTATGTGTGTATGGGCATAGCATGCCTAGTTGTATGCGTGTATGTGCATAACGTGCCTGGCTGTACGCATGTATGGGCATAGCATGCCTGGCTGTATGTGTGTATGGGCATAGCATGCCTGGCTGTACGTGTGTATGAGCATAGCATGCCTAGTTGTATGCGTGTATTTGCATAACGTGCCTGACTGTATGCATGTATGGGCATAGTATGCCATGCTGTATTTGTGTATGGGCATAGCATGCCTGGCTCTGTGTTTGTATGGGGATGGCATGCCTGACTGTATGTGTATATGGGCATAGCATTCCTGGCTCTGTGTGTGTATGGACATGGTATGGCCGGCTGTATGTGTGTATGGGGATGGCATGCCTAGCTGTATGTGTGTATGGGCATAGCATGCCTAGCTGTTTGTGTGTATGGGCATAGCATACCTAGTTGTATGCATGTATGGGCATAGCATGCATGGCTGTATGCATGTGTGGGCATAGAATGCCTGGCTGTATGCGTGTATGGGCATAGCATGCCTAGTTGTATGCGTGTATGTGCATAACGTGCCTGGCTGTATGCATGTATGGGCATAGCATTCCATGCCGTGCGAGCTGGCGCTGCCCGCGCTGGCCCGGTCTGTGTTGGTGACGTGCGTGCTGGCGCCGTCTGCTATGGCATTTTGCTGATGCTACATATTCGTTTTTAGCGTGTCCCCCTCCTTTTAACCCCTCCTCCTCTTTCCATCCCTTCATTCATTCATAGATACCACGTAGGTCATCGCCAGCGTCCCCACAATTTCAGTCTATAATTTTCTCCTTACTGCCCTTTTTCTCCCTCCCCTTTTGTTATTCTCTTCCCTCCTATCCCATGTAGTACTTCCGCACTAAACCTTAAACCCCAAACGCAATATCTAACACCATGAGTGTATATAAACAAATTATGTGGTCCACTTTTGAACGTATGTTGCGTTTCTATGATTCACTGGTGTACTGTGCAGATCATGTAGCACGCGCTGTCTGTTCGAGCTGCAAGACAAAGAACATCTTCCAACACCAATTTCTATTGCTTGTTGGAACATCATGCGGGGACAAATTTGTGATTGCACGACGTTATCATTGTTCTCTAATTTGGATATTGGGGACTCCAACTATTAGGCTATTTGCAATGCTGCATGTGTTTGCTTGATTGTTTGCATGAGAGGGGTGTGCATGGGTTTGATAAATACTGTCTGTTTCGGGGTGTGTCTGCTGCTCTTAGTCTCTATGTGCATAGTGCGTGTGGCTGCAAATGTGATAAGGCGTGGATTGTGTCTGCTTCGGACGTGCTGCTTATATGCAATGTGTTGTAATTAGAGGTTTTCATCGTGCCTGGGGCAACTCTGTTGTCATCGCGCACCCCATCAATCTCTGTTGCAGCATTGATGCATATATGCAATCATTTTGTAGCACTCACAATCCTATCGTACATACATGTTCATTCCATCCACCGTATTTATTGACGAGATGGGGTGGCTGGCACAAGGTGGATTTGGATTGTGTTTGCCTCGAGCGTGCTGCTTATATGCTAGGTGTTGCAATGAGAGATTGTCATCGTGTCCGGGGCAGCTCTGCTGTCATCGTGTACCCCATCAATCTCTACTGCAACACTACTAATGCCTATATGCACTCGTTTCTTGGCATTTGCAATCCTACAGGATGTTTGATTATACATCAAATTTTGTTGAAATGTGTCATGCGGTCTGATTGTTCAATCCGCCGTACTTATCGACGCGATGGAGCACTTTGGACATTTGTTTCATATTTTGGAGTTGCACCGAACAGTTAACTAAATTCTTAATTTTTTTACTGTTCGTATTAATGCTCCGAAATGTGAAACCGATTTTATAGGGTTGCTACGCAACCCAAAAACAGGTCTGAGTTTCAGACCATCAGACCGATTTAGTCTGATATCTTAGACCCTGGACACGCCCTTATTTCCCCCATGCATCGTCAAGCACTTGCTGTACACCAGTCGTTGACTTGACCCTCACCACCTGAATCCCTCACCGCGTTCATAGCGGACGAAAATTGCATGTTCTTAGCGGACGCTCTCGAAGCGTGCCAGCAGTCGTGTTGCGCACATTTCGAAAGCGGCTGGAAATCGTGCCCGAAATGAACTCCCGCCAGAAACGGCAAATCCTGGCTGGCGAAAAGAAAACACACGACTTCGTCATTTTCGGGAAGATTCGTAAATGCCATGGCAAAAACAGCGAGGCCTCGTTTTCCAGGCTTTTAATACCGTAACTCTGTTTATCTCGCCAAGCACTTTTATTTTTCGCTGCGCAGAGCATTCGTCGTGTCAAAGGCTGGAGGCAAGGCTGAGCCAAGCATGCTCGCTGCGGTCGAAAGGTGAGCCTCGCGACATCTACATTCCCCGTAACATTTTTTCGAACATGTACAGAAGACGTAAAAAGTGCGTGTTAGGGCAAAATGAATGCGCTGGACACGCCCTCACTACGGTTTTGTGAGGTGCGTTTTGTTTAAAGCCCAGATCCCAAGTTGCAAGGCGCGAGTTTTTTTTTTGCTAGCAATATCGCGGCGCAAAAGGTTTGGTAACCCCATGCACCCGGATGAAACTGAGCAATGACGCGGTGGTTGTAAATGGGGGCTCGTGATTGGTCGAAAGGCAAGCAAACACCTTCGCCCAACCCCTGGCTCTCTCTCAGCTCAAACGGCTAAGGGAAAGTTGCTATCAATTTTTGTAAATTGGGACCCAGGCGAGACTGACTAGTGACTAGAAACTAGCCAGCATACGAGGTTTCTCGCGCGCGTAGCCAAGCCTAGACGAAACTGCGCGCCATAAGGAATGATAGCGATAATGACGCAGATCCCGCGACGACCGGCTAGGCATTGCGAACCGCGCATAATTCATCCCGAGGGACGAAGTGGCGTGGGAGCAGGGACGGAGAGACGCGACAGCAGGGACGGAGAGACGCGATAGCAGGGACGGAGAGACGCGATAGCAGGGACGGAGAGACGCGACAGAACCTACCAAGTGACGCGATAGCACAGAGTGGCTGAGGCGAAAGCAGGGAGGAAGCAGCGAGGGCAGGGGAGGGAGAGCGGAGTGAGCGCGCGGGAGGGAGAGCGGAGTGAGCGCGCTGGAGGGAGCGCGGAGCACGGGAGGGAGAGCGGAGTGAGCTCGCGGGAGGGAGAGCGGAGTGAGCGCGCGGGAGGGAGAGCGCGTGAGCGCGCGGGAGGGAGAGCGGCGTGAGCGCGCGGGAAGAGCGGCGTGATCGCGCGGGAGGGAGAGCGGCGTGATCGCGCGGGAGGGAGCAGCGTGAGCGCGGGAGGGAGAGCGGCTTGATCGCGCGGGACGGAGCAGCGTGAGCGCTGGAGGGAGAGCAGGGGCAGCGGAAGGGGAAAGGGGAGAGGGGTGAGAGCAAGGGCAGGGGTGAGAGAGACGAGTGAGAGCAGGCGAGGGGGAGAGGCAGGAGAGCGAGGGAAGGGGAGAGGGGTGAGAGTGGAGTAAGGGGAGAGGAGAGAGAGCAGGGTAGAGGGAGAGGAGTGCGAGCAGGAGAGGGAGATAGGAGTGAAAGCAGCGAGGGAGGGAGGGAGTGAGAGCAGGCGAGGGGAAGAGGAGTGAGGGCAGGGGCAGTTGGAGAGGAGTGAGAGCAGGGGAGGTGGGTAGGTGTGAGAGCAGGGGAAGGGAGAAGAGTGAGCGCAAGGGAAGGGGAGAGGAGTGAACTTTGGGACAGGGAAGATGAGAGAGAGCAGGGTAGGGGGAGAGGAGTGCGAGCAGGGGAGGGAGGGAGGAGAGAGGGCATGGGAGGGTGAGAGGGAGTGAGAGCAGGGGAGGGAGAGAGGGAGTGACAGCAAGTGAGGGGAAGAGGAATGAGAACAGGGGAGGGGGGGAGGAGTGCGAGCAGGGGAGGGAGAGAGGAGTGCGAGCAGGGGAGGGAGGGAGGAGAGAGGCCAGGAGAGGGAGAGAGGGAGTGAGAGCCGGGGAGGGGGGGAGGAGTGAGAGCGCGGGGGGGGGAGAAAAGTGGGAGCAGGGGAGGGGAAGAGGAGTGAGAGCAGGGGAGGGAGAGAGGAGTGCGAGAAGGGGAGGGAGAGAGGAGTGCGAGGTGGGGAGGGAGAGAGGGTGTGAGAGCAGGGGAGGGGGAGAGGAGTGAGAGCAGGGGAGGGAGGGAGGAGTGAGGGCAGGGGAGGGAGAGAGGGAGTGTGAGCAGGGGATGGGGCAGCAGGAGAGGGGGAGAGGTTTGCGAACAGGGGAGGGATAGAGGAGTGCGAGGTGGGGAGGGAGAGAGGGATTGAGGGGGATGGGGAGATGAGTGAACGGGAGGAAAGGGGAGAGGAGAGAGAGCAGGGGAGGGGGAGAGTAGAGAGAGCAGGGGAGGGGGGGAGGAGTGAGGGCAGGGCAGTGGGAGAGGAGTGAGAGCAGGGGAGGGGGAGAGAAGTGAACGTGGGGAAAGGGGAGAGGAGGGAGGGCAGGGGAGGGGGAGAGGAGTGCGAGCAGGGGAGGAAGGGAGGAGTGAGGGCAGGGGAAGGAGAGAGGGAGTGTGAGCAGGGGATGGGGAGAGGCGGTAGAGCAGGGGAGTGAGGAAAGTTGCAGGGGAGGGAGAGAGGCGGACCAGGAGAGAAGGGATGGGAGAGAGGGGTGAGAGCAGGGGAGAGGAGAGCGAGGGGAGGAGAGCATGTGGATGCGAGAGGGGGAGCATGAGAGCAGAGAGGGAGGGGGAGCATGAGAGCAGGGAGGGAGGGGGAGCATGAGAGCAGGGAGGGAGGGGGAGCATGAGAGCAGGGAGGGAGGGGGTGCATGAGAGCAGGGAGGGAGCGAGGCATGAGAGCAGGAGTGAGTGAGTGAGGCATGAGAGCAGGGAGGGAGTGAGGCATGAGAGCAGGAGTGTAGGGAGGGCGGAAGGTAAGGAGGGCAGGAAGGTAAGGAGGCAGGTTGCAGCTGCCCGCTTCCCGCCTCCCGCTGCGTCCTGCTGCCCACTTCTAGCTTCCCGCTTTCCCGCTCCCCGCTGCGGCCCGCTACTGGCTTGCCTCTCCCGCTCTGTGCTTCCCTGCTGCCTCTGGACTGCCCGCTCCGCTCTTCCCTGCTCGGGTTTTGGATTGGAAGGGTTTGTGTGGGCCTGGATATGGGTAAGCTTTCGTATGTGTGGGCATGAATAGGTGCATGCATGTACCCTGTCTTTTCCCTGAATGTCCTTCCCATGTTTCTCATCCTGTGCTCCCTCCCTCCCTGCTCCCTCCCTCCCCTTCCCTCATCCCTTGCTTCCCTCTGCCCCAACTCGCAGTGCCATTCCAGCTGCATCCATCATGGCCGTCTGACTCCTCACCATTACACAACGGCCCTCAAACCACGCTTCATGCTTGGTGGTTTCGGGTTGTCATGCGAAGCTGACCACCTTTTGTTCATGCATGATGATGTGCCTATGTGTCACACTCTGTAAGACTAATGACCCACATTAGGTTATGTTGTGAAATTATCCTTCCAACATGCTATGCACCTCAACAAATGTTGGCCTCGTGTGACACGTTGTCCTACACTACACATCATGGATACAGAAGTGTAGACCCCTGTCAACACTATCGATCCCTCTCTGGTGCCTGCTTATGTGCACTGCTACCACTGCCACTCTTCTCCTCTTGAGACATGGGGCTGGATGGGGGAAAGGGGGATGGAAAGGTAAAACAGACGAGGGAGAGCATTGTGAGTGCAAGGCATATAGCACAACAGATAGGTGGGACGAATGCAGGCGGAAAGCACACTGGGAGGAAGAATGCAGGCCGAAAGCACACTAGGAGGAAGAATGCAGGGGGAAAAGCACCCTGGGAGGAAGAATGCAAGGGGAAAGCATACTGGGAGGAAGAATGCAGGGGGAAAGCACACTGGGAGGAAGAATGCAGGGGGAAAGCACACTGGGAGGAAGAATACAGGGGGAAAGCACACTGGGAGGAAGAATGCAGGGGGAAAGCACACTGGGAGGAAGGATGCAGGGGGAAAGCACACAGGGAGGAAGAATGCAGGGGGAAAGCACACTGGGAGGAAGAATGCAGGGGGAAAGCACACAGGGAGGAAGAACTGGACACCTAGATACATATTACCACCACCCATTCTATATCCCCTCCATGTGACCTCTCCCTCTGCCCTCATCCTGGTTGCTTGACCTCTCTGCCTGGGACCCCATGCCCTCTCACATCCGCACCCTTGTCCGCTCTCTCCACCCGCTCTCTCCACCCGCTCTCTCCACCCGACTCTGTCCCAACCCTCTCCGTAGCCGCACCCTCTTCCTCTCTCTGGCTCTCTTTATCTGCCTCCCTTACTCTCTCTCGCTTCATTCCCTCTCTCTCTCTCTCTCTCTCTCTCTCTCTCTCTCTCTCTCTCTCTCTCTCTCTCTCTCTCTCTCTCTCTCTCTCTTCTCTCTCTCTCTCTCTCTCTCTCTCTCTCTCTCTCTCTCTCTCTCTCTCTCTCTCTCTCTCTCTCTCTCTCTCTCTCTCTCTCTCTCTCTCTCCTCTCTCTCTCTCTCTCTCTCTCTCTCTCTCTCTCTCTCTCTCTCTCTCTCTCTCTCTCTCTCTCTCTCTCTCTCTCTCTCTCTCTCTCTCTCTCTCTCTCTCTCTCTCTCTCTCTCTCTCTCGGAGTAAGCTCAGCAAGCACTGCTCTGCTCCCCCTCCCTCTCGCTCTGCGTCCCCCTCTCACTCGCTCTGCATCCCTCTCACTAGCTCTGCATCCCTCTCACTCGCTCTGCATCCCTCTCACTCGCTCTGCGTCCCCCTCTCACTCGCCCTGCATCCCTCTCATTCGCTCCGCATCCCCCTCACTCGCCCCCCTCTCACTAGCTCTGCATCCCCCTCTCTCTCGCCCTGCGCCGTCGGTCGTGGATGCGTCGCGGATATGCCTCTGGACGGTCGTTTCTATTGGTAAAATGGCCTAACTGGAGTAGCGCTGCCTCTCGCTCTATTTGCAGCGCCATTGCTAGCCGACTTTACGTTTGCTCTCACATATCCCCGCTACGCCTAGGTGAACGCGTACGCGTAACTCAAATGGCGAGCCATTTTGCGATCCACCGATATTAGACTTGCGCAAAAGATATCCACCGATAGAAGGCCTGCGCGCGACAATTTATTGATGAGAAATAGACTGGGTGCGAGCCTACTCTGATTTTCTGGCAAAAAAAGAACACCACGCTACCAGAAGTCTCGATATTACATGCGTATGGGCTGCGGAAATGCCTTCTGCGTGTTTGCCGCTGTGTTGTGGCTCGTTGATGCTGTGACGCGTTAGCTTAGGTCGTGTGCTGCTGTGTTGCTGTTGACCATCTGTTGTGCTTCACTTGTTTTCCTTCCCCAACCTCCTCGGAGTTTTGGTTAGCGAACTTCAAATTTGCATTTGCGAGTTTCGCAAACCGATTTCCAGACTCTGAGCTCTCGCCATCCCCGCAGCCAATCGCAAGCCACTAGCCCCAACCCAAGCCGCGCTCTCTTTTGCGGCTTGTAACTTGGGACCTGGGCTTTAATCTGAGAATGGTTGCCTAGGGTTCTAGGGTAGAATGGCTGCCGACACCAGGATACACGTATAATGCAGGCTCGGAATGAGTGAAGATTAGCCAGCTATCGCCGACCGACGGCTGGTTATGGATTTAGTAGGTTCCGAATAAGCGCCGACAGCAAGGCCCCAAGTTAGTACCACAGTGGAAGCTGGGTATGGATTTAAGATCCGAAGAAGCGACAGCAATTCGTAGTACTGATAGGCAAGGGGCCTCGGTTCCGACTTTTCAACGGCTAGAAACCGCAGTCGCGATAACTCTCGCTCTTTCGTTCTCTCTCGTCTGGTTACACACTCCTCGCCGACCCTCTCCTCTCCTTCAGGATCAGATCCTCTCCACTTCGCCAACTTCGCCAACGTCGCCAGATTTCGCAGCCGGTGGAACTGCTTCGTCCGTGAAAGTGC
Source organism: Closterium sp. NIES-67 (assembly GCA_027943415.1). NCBI lineage: Eukaryota > Viridiplantae > Streptophyta > Zygnematophyceae > Desmidiales > Closteriaceae > Closterium > Closterium sp. NIES-67. The sequence goes on from BQMB01000052.1 coordinate 217,207, forward strand.
CAGCAGTAGTACTAGGCGAGGAGTCAGCAATAGAGAGGTCCGGGAGAGTGTATAGACACGACGACTGGGCGCAACGGCCGCATTCTCAAGCCGACCCTAATCGACTCGCGGTTGATCGCGAACAACCAGAGTCGGCATTAGAAGCCGAGTCAGGAATAGTTACTAAGTCCGGGAGAGTATATAGACACGACGACTGGGAGGGTCGCTCGCAATCTCACGACGCGGATTCGCGCCATTCTCCTGCTCGCTCTCGCTCCCCTCTCGCCGCTGGCTCTAGTACCTCCCCTCCCGCCGTGCTCTCAACCGGTACGAACGCTTCGCCTGTTGACGTCGCCGCTGCATCATCCCTGCGAAATCACCTCGCATCGTTACCACCGAATTCAAGGATTTCGCCAACTCCGGAATCGCCATCCCCAGAACCGCCTTCCTCTTACCCCAGTGACGGGTCTCCTCCGCCTTCCATCAGCCCTCCGCCTTCCATCAGCCCTCCGCCTTCCGTCAGCCCTCATACCTCCGACCCTCCCTTCTCGAACCTTCATCCCGCCGGCCCTCCTCCTTCCGACCCTCCTCTCCCCAGCCCTCCTGTCACCAGCCCTCCTCCCTCCGAACCTCCTCCCTCCGACCCTCCCATCTCCAACCCTCCACCAGCCCTCTGGACCCGAATTCCCGGTTCCGTGCTCGATTCCCCCGAAAAAATCCACAGATTTCGAGAGAGATTCGAGTGCATAGGGCGGGAGGGAGAGTGGTCGCACTACGTGACCCCGCGCTACCTCCCATGGCCGGACGAGATGAGCAAGTGCGATGAGGGCCATCTGAAGAAGAGCTCGAGACACGTGGTGTTTCAAGTCGCGGATCGTGTGGTTACACGGATACAAGAAGTTACGGCAGAGATTGGGGAGATTATTAACCGCAATTGTGATCAGCAGGGGAAAGGGGCGGAGAGGCAACAGGCTAACCAGCTGAAACAGCTCAAGCGGCAGTGGGAGGGTCTTATACGCCAGTGGAATGTCAGAGAGACTCTTAAGTACTCCTGGAAGGTTCCAGAAAACGATGCGGAGGGAGCAGATGGTATTTCTGGCAGCAAGTGCGGCGGACCTTGGGAATCTTTCGATCCGCAAAGATTTTGCCAGATTCTGGATGGGAAGCGTGTGCTTATAGTGGGTGACTCTATAAACATGCTTTTAGCAGATGCCATCAGATTCAATATAAGACTAGGCGCTAAGGACCAGGATTCCAGGGTCCAGTGGGGCGAGCCGACAGGCTACTGCCATCGGTTCCGGAATGCAACTAGAGAGCCACCGGAGCACAAATGCTGGACGCTCGATCTCTGCGGGGACTTGGGCCTCTCCGTGCGGCTGTTCTACATCCGAGACTACTATCTGAATTCGACAGAAGCCCTCAACGATTTCATGGTCAATTGGAAATTTGACGAGTCCTGGATGGGCGACATTGGAGCTCAGAATATCTCGGTAGTGGTGATGAACCGAGGCGTGCACTACATTCAGGACGACCAGTTTCAGAGACAGATGTGGTCCACGCTGCTGGCGCTGAGGCAGACATACCCCGACCTGCTGATTATCGTCCGGAACACCCCGGCTGGCCATCCTGGGTGCTGGCTTCACAAGAAGCCGGTGAAGCAGCCGCTGCATCTGCCGCATACTGACTGGCACTGGGACGGGTATGCGGCTCAGAATGAGATTTTGAAGCGGCTGGCGGAGGGCGTGGGAGGGGTGTACATGGATGTGAATGCGTCGGCTGTGTGGCGGGCGGATGGGCATGTGGGGAGGTGGGATTGCCTGCATTACTGCCACCCAGGGCCTGTGGACACGTGGGTGCAGCTGCTGCATAATATGTTGATAGGACTGTTGGTTGGAAGCAGTTGAGAGTGGTTCAGTGGGGCAAGTGCCTGCACTACTGCCACCCAGGGCTGGTCAGTACTTCGGTGCAGCTGCTGCACAGTATGCTGCTGGGGCTCCTGGTTGAGAGCGGTTGAGAGTGATTTAGTGAGGCAGAATGGCAGGTGGGACTTCCTTAATTTCTGCCTCCCTCCCAGGGCCGGTATAAAATACCCACCCAGGTGCAGATGCGGCATAACATGCTGCTGGAATTCCTGGTCTGGTTGAAAGTGTGTGTGCAGCAGGGGTGTGAGATGCTGACACCTGATTTTGGTGGGACTGCCTGCATTACTGGTGCCCCTGCACTACTAGACATAAAATAGCATGTGATTAATTCCTGCGAGCAACGCATGTCAACGTATACATATGTTAGTATGTAGAAGTTATAGGCTAGAAAGGCGTATGTTCTTAGAGAGGACAACTCCAACTCTATACCTTGCTTGTTCTCTCTTGTTTCTAATCATTCCAGTCAGGGTCTCAGATATCAGACGAAATCGATCTGATGGTCTGAAAATCAGACCTGTTTTTTCTCATTCATCTGATTTTTTTACGGGCTAAATTAATTCATCTGATCGTCCAGATAAGCCATAAGATTTCGTCTGAAAGTACAGACTAGGTGTAGAATTTCGTCTGAGAATTCAGATAGCGCGGATTTTTTCGTCTGATACATTCCTCCTCTCCCCAACGCCCCTTCCCCAACCCCCCCCTCCCCCCGACTCCCGTCCCCTACAACCAAGAGTTTTTCCGGCTAAGTCCTCCAGACCAGACATATTCCTCCACATACCCCTCGCAGCAATAAAATTTCCGCGAAGTCCCTGAAACCAGAGACATGCCTCTTCACACCACGCACAACCCCTAAAATTCAGCTAAGACCCCTATTGCGAGATACATTTTGCCACACACCCCTCAAGCCATGTTTTTCCGATGAAGTCCCTCACAGCTAGACCATGAAATTTTGGCTAAAGACCCTCCCACCCCATCCCCCCCCCCCCTCCCGTATACCTGCGATGGCGGTGCGTAAAGTGAGGGTTGCTTGCTTGTGCGTGACACGTCACGTTACGTGCGAGGCCCTGGAACTGTAGGCAGATACAGTACGCAGGCCCTGGTCAATCTCCCCAGGCTCGCGCTAAAATTTCTATGCAAAACGGTTCAATGCGGTTCCGCGTGGTCTGATTCGGGGTCGTGACTGTCAAGGTTCAGGCCCCGTTTTCAAACTTCTCAGGCGCGCCTTTTTGAGACAGGCACGCATCCGTACAGTACGATTTTTACCAGAGCAGATTCGAAGCAGCTGAGAATAGTGATACTGAAACAATTTCTGCTTGACAAGGAACCTTCGAACGTGCTCGTAGGCGGGTCCAAGTCTGGGAAGAAGAAGTTCGGAGGAACAGGCTTTCCGCAGGAAATAAGGAAACAGAAAATTGAAGTCTAAATTGCAAGTGGCGAAGTTTCTTGCGGAAATTTTTTCGTCTGAATGTTCAGACTTACGGGAAAAATTCGTTTGAAATCTCAGACTCCTTGAAAATGTTCGTCTGATGGTCAGACAAAACTTTGGAAACCCGTCTGATTTTCAGACAGCCCTAAATCCTAGCTGAAACCCTGATTCCAGTATTCTAACATGGTATCATGAGTAAGTTAGGTCCCCCACCCGCTTCCGCCCCGCGCCCTAGCCTCTCACGCCTAGCCGGCCCCTTCGCGCCTAGCTGGCCCCTCGCGCTGTCGCCAGCCCCTCACGCCGTCGCTAGCCCCTCGCGCCGCCGCTCGCCCCTCGTGCCTAGCCGGCTCCACGCGCCGTCGCGACGTAGTCGGCCCCTTCGCGCCCTAGCCAGCCCCTCGCGCCGTCGCCGGCCCCTCGCGCCCTCGTCGGCCCCCTTCGCGCCCCAGCCGGCCCCTCGAGCCCTAGTCGGTCCTTCGCGCCCTAGTCGGCCCCTCGCGCCCTAGTTGGCCCCGCGCGCCCAGCCGCCCCCTCGCGCCCTTGTAGGCCCCTTCGCGCCCCAGCCGGCCCCTCGCACCCTAGTCGGCCCCTACGCGCCCAGCCGGCCCCGCGCGCCCAGCCGGCCCCTCGCGCCCTCTTCGGCCCCTCGCGCCCAAGTCAGCCCCGCGCGCCCAGCCGGCCCCTCGTGCCCTAGTCGGTCCCTCACACCCTAGTCGGCCCCGTGCGCCCAGCCGGCCCCTTGTGCCCTAGTCGCCCCCCCCCCCCCCCCCCCCCCCCCCCCCCCCCCCGCGCCCTAGTCGGCCCCGCACGCCCAGCCGCCCCCCCCTCGCGCCCTAGCCGGCCCCTCGTGCCCTAGCCGGCCCCTCGTGCCCTATCCGGCCCCTCGCGCCCTAGCCGGCCCCTTGCGCCCTAGCCGGCCCCTTGTGCCTAGCCGCCCCCTACTGCCTGTCCGGCCCCTCGTGCGCCTCGGCCCTCCTTTCGCGCCCTCCGACTCCTCGCGTGCCCTGTTCCTGCTCCGGCACGTCCAGCCGCCACGTCGTTGTACCACCGTGCAGCTGAGTCCCTGTGTCCCTGTGCCGCTGAGCCACTGTGTCGATGTGCCGCTGTGCCCCTGTGCCGCTGAGCCGATGTGGCGCTGTGTCCCTGTGCCGCCACAGTTTCGCGATGGCGGACGCCATGCTATGTCTGGACGCGGAGGGGCACGCGATTGACTTCGCCGCCTGGCTTGTCGATCTTCGTCGGAATCTCACAGGTCAGCGCCAGGATGGGCACTCCCTGGCTATGCATGTTGATGGCCTGCTTCCCCGCCCCTCCGCGCCTGATCCCCTCCCTGCTGACCCCACCATTGCTGAGACTGAGGCCTTTGCTGCTGCGGCGCTAAGTCGCGCTGTCTGGGATTCCCGCGATGCTGTAGCGCAGCTTGCCATTAGCCATGCCCTTCCCCTCTCTGAGCGGCCGCGTTTTACTGTTGTCGCAAACGCCAAAAATTTCTTAGATGCAGTAGTTGCCCGCTACTCCAGGCCTGCCTCTGCCTCAACTGGATACTTGATCCTCCCCATGCTCTTCCCTGATCTCTCTGCTTTCCCCACTGTTGCTGATCTCGTCACTCACCTTCGTGCACTAGAGACTAGCTATCGCGCTGCTAGCACCACTGCCTAGCTCACTGCTTCCCCCCGCCGTACTGCGCTACCCTGTATCTTATTGCCATGCGCCTGCCTGACGGCATAGCCACTGACCGTGACCACTTCCTTAGCCAGCACCCTGGTGACCTCACCCTAACCGCGTTTACCGCTGCCCTTTCTGAGATAGAGAATCGCAAGTGCACTATCGCTCAGTCGAGCGATGTTGCGGCAGTCCCTATCTTTCAGGGTTGTGCTCCTTCCCAGTGCACGTACGCTGACGTTTCCACTGCTGTGGCTGCTGCTGCGCCTGCCGCTGAGACCGCAGCGGCGGCCTTTCCGCAGCAGCAGCGACAGCGTCGGGGCCGTCGCGGCCCCAAGGGAGGGCGTGGCGGTGGTGGCGGCGACAGTGGATCTGACGAGGGGGCTGGGGCAGGCATCCAAGAGCAGCAGCAGTCGCAGCAGACACCGCCGTAGTAGCAGCAGCAGCAGCAGCCGCCGCAGCCGCAGCAGCAGTGGGCCCGCCTCCCACCGGGGTGGCCCAGAGCCTCTGGACGGAAAGGCCGCGGTGGCGGTCCTCGCAGATCGGCGTCTATCGGCGGCTTCAGTAATGTGGGCTGCCAGTACCAGATCCAGACTGGGCCCCTTCGTGGCACTGTGTGCTCCCGTCCGCACCCGACCGCCCGCTGCTTCCGCCGCCTCGACGACCTCTTTCGTCGCTGCTTCGGTCCCGCCCCAGACCTCCCAGTCTGCTGTGCCACGGTGTGCCTGTTTTTGACTTAGACATGGATCAGATTAGTTATGCCTTGCACTCCCTGTATGCTGACGCTTCTAGTGTGTCCGCATCTTATTACTCTGTGTTCTCTAGCTTAGGTGTAGCACCTATGTGTAGTCCAGAAACCCCTGCTGCATCAGGCGTAGGACAGTTTGCCTTGTCTAGTCTAGGCTCCACACTCGCTCCTTCTTCGTCTGCTGCTTCTACTTCGCTGTCCTTCACACTTGACTCCTGTGCGTCTGCCTACTTCTTCCATGACCATGCTACACTTACGCCGCTTGCCGCGTCTGCCACTGTCGCACTTGCTGACACCTCCTCCGGTCCTGTAGTTGCCCGCTGCTACACTACTCTTCCCTGTCCAGCGGTCCCCTCGGGTTCCCTTATAGGGAGTACACTATAGACAGCCGTGCAGGCCCTGCGTTCCGGGAGAACGAGGGGATGTGCTCCCCGCCGTGCAGGCCCTGCGTCGAGGGCCGGCTCCGCTGTGCTCCTCACTCCTCCTCGCTTCGTCCTGCCACCGCGCCCCTCCAGACCCTGCACCTGGACGTCTGGGGCCAGCCCCCGCCCCTCGACCGCGTCGCAAGCGCTACTTTCTAGTTCTCGTTGATGACTACACACGCTACACCACCGTGTTTCCCTTGGAGCGGAAGGCCACCGTGTTTGACCTTCTTATCTCGTGGGTCATAGCTGCGCGCCTCCACCGCAGTCTCCCTGTGCTGTGTCTCCACTCCGACCATGGCGGCAAGTTCGCGTGTAGTTGGCTTGGACAGTTCTGTCGTGCGGAGGGCATCACCCAGTCGTACATCCTACCGGAATCCCCGCAGCAGAATGGGGTCGCTGGGCGACGCATCGGCTTGGTCATGGAGGTGGCTCGTACCTCCATGATCCATGCCGGTGCACCCCATTTTATGTGGCCGTTCACCGTTCGCTACGCCGTTCACCAGCTTAACCTCTGGCCGCGCCCCAATCGGCCGCAGGTTTTGCTAACCCTTGTTTGGACCGGGTTACCTGGTGACGCGTCCGTGTTCCACGTCTGGGGCTGCCTCGCTTACGTTCGTGCCTCTAACACGGACAAGCTCATTGGCCGCACTGTCCCCTATGTCTTCCTCAGTTTCCCCCTGGACCCCTCTGACTGGCACTTTTACCACCCGACGTCTCACCGCTTCTTTCACTCCCGTGACGCCACTTTAACGAGTTTGTCTCTTTTTACCACCGCTTTCCCCACTGAGGTCTCCCGGTTTCCCCTCCCCTGTTTCTGGTCCCCACTCCCCCGGTAGCCCCTGCTCACCTTCCTCCCCATCCTGCTCCGTCTAGTGTGTCTCATGTGACTCCCCTCCCGTAGGTTGTCCCGGTCGAGGAGTCGGCTGACTCTGGTGGCCCTGCGGCACAGTTTTTTATGCCCGTCTCTCCCCCGGTGTCTCCTCCTCCGCCATCGCAGCCGCCGCCGCCACAGCCGTCGCCGCCGTCACAGCAGCAGCAGCCGTTCGTGGCTTTTGGGGGAGCCGGAGTTGAGGAGGGTGCTAGTCCTGGGGTTCCTGTCGTCGCTTGTCCCGGCGGGCTCGGGGGTGGCACCGGTGCTGGAGAGGGTTCTTGCTCGGGGGGTGCTGGAACAGAGTGTTCCGGAGGTAGCCGCGGTGCAGCTGGCGGTCCAGATGTCGGCGTTGAGTAGCAGCAACAGCACTCGCCGCCGGTGTCCGCCCTTCGCCTGCTCGGCCTTTCCTCCCATGGCCACTCGCCTACGCCTCCCCCGCCGCCTCCTCCCCTTCCTGTCCACAGTCCTGTGTTTCCTCCGCTGGACTCGTCCCTAACTAGTTTCCCACCTCGTTCCTCCTCCGATGTCTCCTAACCCGACGCCTCCTGATCAGACATGAGACGGAGGCGTCCTTCTCGTGCTTGTCCTGTCTCCCCTGTTCAGCGTTCTCACCCTCTATTGCTTCGTTCCCACGCGTCTTGTCCTCCCCTCCTGCCTTCGCCTCCTCCGTCATCACTTGCTATTATGTCTCCCCCCTTGTCTGACTACCTTCGTGCTGCTCGTCCTCTTGTTCCTCGGGTCCTTGCCTCCCTTGTTACCGACCCGTCTATATCTCTCTCGCGTCTTGACGCTCTTGACGCTGCTGTCGCTGACTTCGCCTCTACCTGCCGCCTTAACTACGCCACTACTCTGGTCTCTGACCCTGTCCGTCCTAAGTCCGTCAGGGGTTCTCCTACCCTTGGCAGTTACGTCTTAGAGGACAGGCAGTACGAGCTTGCTTTTCTATCCGAGGCTGCTCCCCATCTTTGTTCCATGCTGCTAGTCCCTGAGGGTGACCCAGACGCCTTTGACATCCCGACCCCTTGCACTTACGCTGAGGCGACCTCGGGACCCTAGGCCTCTCAGTGGATTGCTGCCATGGAGCAGGAGATGGCATCTTGGAGATCCACCGACACCTACGTCGACGCAATTCCTCCGCTTGGGGTGAACGTAGTCGATGGCCGGTGGCTCTTCAAGGTGAAGCACCCCCCTGGAGAGCCGCATGTGTTCAAAGCGCGCTACGTGGCTAGAGGCTTCAGCCAGCAAGAGGGGGTGGACTTCTTTCACACCTTCGCCCCGACCCCGAAGTTGACTAGTCTTCGGGCGCTGCTACACGTAGCAGCATAGCGTGACTACAAGCTCCACTCCCTACACTTCTCCATTGGTTTTCTTCAGGGCATCCTACACGAGCAGGTCTACCTGTGCCGACCACAAGGATTCACTGGTACCTTCCCTCCTGGGACCCAGTGGCTCCTCCGTCAGCCAGTCTACGTCCTGCGACATGCGCCCCGTGAGTGGTACAACATGCTGCGTTCTACGCTAGCTGACCTGCAGTTCTTTCTATCATCTGCAGACCCTTCGCTCTTTGTTCATGCTGGCCAGACTCCGTTTTACATCCTTGTCTACGTAGACGACCTAGTCTTCGCTTCTGCAGACAGAGACGCACTGGCCTTTGTGAAGGCTGAGCTGCTAAGGAGACACACCTGCACTGACCTAGGAGAGTTGCGCCACTACCTTGGCCTACAGATCTCCAGGGACAGAGCAGCGTGCACCATTACTCTCACACAGTCACACTTTGTGCGCCAGGTTCTTCAGAGGTTCGGTCTTCAGTTCTCCTCCGCACAGCTTACACCTTTGCCAGTAGATCACTGGCTCTTTGCTCCAGTTCCTGAGGAGTCAGTAGAGCCAAGTGGTCCTTACGCACAGCTGGTGGTTTGCCTCAGGTACCTGATGACTTGCACTCGTCCCGGTCTCGCATACCCTCTCAGCATCCTGGCTCGCTTTGTGGCCACAGGCAGACACTGACCATAGCACTAGTCGGCCGCTAAGAGGGTTTTGCGTTATCTAGCAAGTACATCGGGCATGGGGTTAGTGCTGGGAGGACGCGGACCAATGCTCCTTACTGGGCACACAGAAGCTTCTTGGGCAGACGATGTTGAGACACTTAGGTCCTCCCAGGGCTACTGCTTTAGCCTTGGTTCGGGTGCCATCTCGTGGAGGTCCACTCGCTCCTCCTCTGTTGCCCAGTCTAGCTGTGAGGCTGAGATCTACGCTGGTGCTATGGCGGCATAGGAGCTCCGCTGGCTGACGTTCTTGCTCACCGACTTAGGTGAGCGGCGTAGTTCTGCCCCGGTCTTGTACGCTGACAATAGGGCGATGTTCCTCCTGCCTTGACTTGAGGGCAGAGCGAAGGACATCCAGCTCAGTACTTCCTCCTGCGTGAGCTACAACAGCGTCGCCAGCCCCCCGTAGTACACCTGGCCTCTGATGCCAACACAGCTGATATCTTTACTAAGGCGCTTGCACCTAGAGATCATCAGCGACACTGTTTGCAGCTTGGTCTAGTTCCTGTAGAATCTCACTTGCTAGGACCTTGATTGTGTACTTTTCTATATTTATACCTTCCAGAATGGCCTTGTAGCTTCTCTTCCAGTGGTTGGACTAGTAGTGCTGCCCTAATTTGTTCTTGCCTTGTTTGTACTCTTGCTGACTGGTTTTCGGACCCCTGCCTCAGAGGTTGGACTAGAAGTGCCACCCTGAGCTGCGTGTTTCTTGCTCAGCACTACCCCTTATCTAGCTTAGGGGGTGTGTCAACTTATACATATGTTAGCATGTAGAAGTTATAGGCTAGATAGGTGTATGTTCTTAGAGAGTACAACTCCAACTCTATAACTTGCTTGTTCTCTCTTGATTCTAATCATTCCAGTATTCGAACAACGCATTGATCTGCTTTTACGAGACCTTGCTTGAAAGCAAACAATGTGCCGCTATGCAAGTTGAAGGGATGAACCCACTACTCAAGGGACTCTTTACTCACGGGTATACCATCGACCCCGAAATTCCCATGGCAGAAAATATCTGGGTACCCAACTATCCATCTTTGCTTCCATTACTACTTGAAGAATACCACGATGTCCTATACGCTGGACACTTCTGATAAGATAAGGTAGCTAGGAAGAGGAAGCCATGGAATGGCGTGAGGTTTTAGGCTAGGAGAAATATCGAGAGAGAAGGGGATGAGATTAGAAGAGACAGGGATACAAGAAGGGGGGTTGTACCCTCTACAGTAGAATCCAGTAACACCTACCAAGCCTACCATGATATATATATATATATATATATATCAAATATATAATTTAACACACCCCCTAGGCTTGGTAGCTGAAAGCCCACCACACGCACAACACACTAAGCTACACACCCCCTAAACCCAGCACCCCCGTACTCAGCAGCAGCAACAGCTACTCCACCAGGGTCAGCCCCTCGGCACGTGAGGCAGCGACATCGACAGCGAGGGCAGTGGCTGCAACGGCAGCGATGGCGGCAGCATCGACAGTGGCGGCGTGCGGCGGCGTGGCCAGTGGCACCAGCTGTGGCGTGGCCAGCGGCACCAGCTGCGGCAACGGTGGCTTCGACGACAGCTGCCGGCGACGGTGGAGCTCGCAGCACTCGGTGGCGTGGCCGGGCTCCGCGATGGTGGGACGGCCGACGCGAGTCAGCCGTCGGCTGCGGCAAGGAAGAGGGGACGCAGGGGAAGGGGGCGGGGTGTCAGCAGTGGAGCCTGGGAGTGTGCCGCCCTATGTGGCACGCTGGCTGCTCGCAGGCGAGCCGGCCAGCGCTAAGAGTGGGCGTTGGCTGCTGCCATCCATGCCGTACGCGCGCTGGCAGCGCGTCACCATGGCAGCACGACGGCGCCATCACGCCGCCACGGCTTGACGTCGACGACGCCGCCACGGCTTGACGTCGATGCCACGACAGCATGACGCCATGGCAGCTCGTCGAGACGGCCACGGCAGCACGATGCGGCCGGCGAAACTACGACACCGCCACAGCAGCACGACGCGGCCGCCATGGCAGTGCGAGAGGGAGAGGAGGAGTGCGCGGCGGAAGCGTGATAAGCACGCCCAGGAAGAGCAACCTGCTCTGATACCATATTAAGATAAGGTAGCTAGGAAGTGGAAGCCATGGAATGGCGTGAGGTTTTAGGCTAGGAGAAATATCGAGAGAGAAGAGGATGAGATTAGAAGAGAGAGGGATACAAGAAGGGGAGTTGTACCCTTTACAATAGAATCCAGTAACACCTACCAAACCATGATATATACTGTATATCAAATATATAATTGAACTACTTCGGTAGCAACAAGACCGCTCATCGATATTGCGAAATACTACTATTAGCCCCACATGGCAGACGACGTACAGAAATCCGTCAACTGATGCGACACATGTCAGCCGATGAAGAGCAGTAAGTAGAAGAAAGCGGGACTACTACAGCCTCTTCCTGTCCCAAAACAGCCATGGCAAGTTGTTAGCCTAGACTTCATAATCGGGTTACCCACCACCACTAATGGTCATGGGGCAATCCTTGTCGTCATCAACAAGTTCTCCAAAATAGGACACTTCATTCCGACGCACATAACATGACGCATCGAGGAGACTGCACAACTGTTTTTTTGCTACAGTATATCGTGTCACAGCATAGCATCCCGACCACACACATCTCTGCCTGAGACCCTAAGTCCACCAGCAAATTCTAGAAGGAACTAATGTCTTTGCTCGCGACCAAACTCGCCATCTCATCTGCATACCATCCACAGACAGAGAACAAACCGAATGCATCAACCGAATTGAAGAACTACTCCTCCTCGCAGCATGCAAGGACGACATCTCCAAGTGGGACTTCCATCTACTCGTTCTGGAGTTTGCCTACAACAACGCCAATCATGTTGCTACCGAACAGACACCATTCTTCCTGTGTTACGGACGCAACCCACTTACACCATGGAGACCAACAGCACCAGCCACTGTCCAACCTGCACATGAATTCATCATCACCATGCATCAACTTTGGGATCAGTCCCACAAGCGCTTCATTAATGTTCAGCAACGCCAGGCCGATCGCCACCACAATGACTACACCATCACCGTGGGAGACCGTGTTCTCCTCGATACCTGCAATCTCGACATCATCCATCTCCCATCCAAACTTCGACCTCGCTTCTGTGACCCTTATCTCGTTGAAACACAGGTCACCCCCGTTACCTTCCGCTTACGCCTACCAGCTACTTGGAAGATTCACAACGCCTTCCATGTCCAACTTCTGAAGCCCTACAAAGATCCCAACACGATCTTCACTGGACGCCAACCACCGTTGCCGCCGCCCGTCCTCGTCCATGATGAACCTGAGTACAAGGTCGAGTCCGTGCTTGCACACCACCGTCATCGGAATGGCACCTTGGAGCTTCTCATCCGCTTGAAGACTTATGATTCTTCTGAAGATAGCTGGATCTCTGAATCTGACGTGGGTGAAGCCCGTCGTCTTCTTCGCGACTACCTTGTCAAGAAGGGTGTTATTCTACCTGTTGAACAAGCTAAGTAGCTAGGAGGGAGCTAAGAAGCCATGGAAATGGCGTGAGGGTTTAGGTAGGAGAAAAAGTATCGAGAGGAAAGGTGCTTGATTGGACAGGAGAGAGAGGTATAAGAAAGGTGTTGTACCCTCTACAGTAAGATCCATAAGTAGCACACCTACCAAGCCTAAACAAATATATATTTATATAATATATAATTTGACACTACCACCTAGCTTTTAGGGGGGAAGTGTGAGAGTATGAACCTGTTGCACTTCTTTCTCCTTTCTTTATTTCTTCTCTATCTTATTCTCCTTTTATCCTGATTCATTTGCTCTTTATCTCAACTCATTTGGTTTCCTATTCCACATTTTCCATTATCCTTTGGTTTATCGTGTTATTATCATTATATCACCGACTATGCTCGGGATGTACTAACGCACTGTAATGGCTCGGGATGTATCGAGCGTAATCCTGCCATAATCCCTTAAAGCCAATAGCTCCGCGTGGGTGTACGCAAGGTGATTCTATTTCTAGAAGGGTCTATTCCCTTTGGATAGGATAAACATGGTTACCTGATGTGCCTTGAAAGTATACTATAAAAGCGCCTTGTATCGATCGATAGTGCCTTGTACTTTCTCTTGACCAATTCGATCCTGTGACAGACCTTGAGACAGTGATGGTGCACACCACTCTGTCTCTGGAGGTCTGCAGCCCGAGGTGGTGGCGCAACTCTCCTAGGTCAGTGCAGGTGTGTCTCCTCAGCGGCTCGGCCTTCACCGAGGCCAGCACGTCTTTGTCTGCAGTAGCGAAGACCAAATCATCTACGTAGACTAGGATGTAGAACGGAGTCTGGCTTGAGCGAATGAAGAGAGACGGGTCAGCAGAGGACGAAAAGAAATGGAGGTCTGCTAGTGTAGCACGCGGCGTGTCGTGCCACTCACAAAACACTTCCTGCAGACCGTAGACCAGGCGTCGGAGGAACCACTGGGTCCCAAGAGTGAAAGAGTCAATGAAGCCTGGCGGACGGCGTAGGTAGATCTACTCATGCGCACTGCCCTGTGGGAACGCCATGGAAAAGTCAAGCGAGAGTAGCTCGTAGTCGCGCTGTGGTGCTACATGAAGCAGCGCCCGAAGAGTGGCCATCTTCGGGGTCGGGAAGAAGGTATGGAAGAAGTCAGCCCCCTTGCACTGACTAAAGCCTCTAGCAATGTAGCGCACCTTGAACAATGGTGGCTCTCCAGGAGGACGCTTCACCTTGAAGAGCCAACGGCCATCAACTATGTTCGCCCCAGGTGGGGACCTCCGTCGACGTACGTGCCGGTGGATCTCCAAGATGCCATCTCTGCATCCATGGCCTAACCACTGAGAGGCCCCGGGTCCCGTAGTCTGGGATGTCAAGAGCGTCTGGGTCATCCTCAGCATAGGTGCGAGGGGTCAGGATGTCAAGAGCGTCTGGATCACCCTCAAGGGCTAGCAGACTAACGCAGAGATAGGGAGCGACCTCTGCAAGGAAAGCTAGCTCGTACTGCTTGTCCTCTAGGACGCCATTGCCAAGGGCAGGTGTACCCCCAACGGACGGAAGACAGGCAGGGCCGGAGACCAGAGCAATGGTTTTGTCAAGGCAGTGGGTAGAGGCAAAGTCAACGACGGCAGCAACAAGGGCCGAGAGACTGGTGACAGAAACGGACGGGTCGGTAACAAGAGAGGCTATGACACGAGGAACAAGAGGGCAACCAACACGGAGGAATTTGGAGAGAGGAGGTGAGGAGAGAGAGAGGGACGACTAAGGAGGTGATGGGAGAATGGGAGCAGGAAGAGCACGAGACGCGTGAGAACGGAGAAACATAGGGTGGACACTCAGAGGGGGAGAGACTGGACGGGCACGGGAGGGACGGTGAGACCACCAGCGAGAGGGAGGCATCGTGTCAGGAGACAAAAGAGGAGACACAGGAGGAGGCTGAGGGGGGAAACGAGCCAGAGACGAGTCCGGCGAAGGGAACACAGGACCATAAACAGGAGGAGGAGGCGGCGCTAGGGAAGGCGCGGGCGGTCGGCCATGGGAGGTGGAGGGAAGACCGAGGAGGCGAAAGGCGGACATCGGCTCCTGCTGCTGCGGCTGTTGCTGCTACAGCTGCTCCGTGCCCATACCAAGACTATTACAGGATAGAAATGGTCGATAGGAAGTTGCACTATCGATCAATACAAGGCGCTTTTATACTTCCAAGGTACATCAGGTAATTAGGTTTATCCTATCCAAAAAGAATAGACCCTTCTAGAAATATAATCACTCTGCGTATAGCCACGCGAGGTGGTAAAATTTAAGGGATTACGACAAGGTTACGCGAGATATAGCGTGCGAGTACATCTCGAGCCTGGTCGGTAATATAATTATGATAATAGCTTGAACCAAAGGATAATGGAAAATGAGGAATAGGAAACCAAATGAGATAAGATAAAGACCAAATGAATTAGGAGAAAAGGGAGAATAAGATAGAGAAGAAATATAAAAATGAGAAAGAAGTGTAGCGGGGTCATACTCTCACAAAGACCTCCAGCCCCACTGAGGCTACAGCCAGTACTCGCTGGGACAACACCTCCAGGGCCCGCACCCCCAGGAAGCACCCCCTGTGCCAACACCCCCAGAGCCCACCGGCTCCTGCTGCTGCAGCAGCTGCTACTGCTGTGGCGGTGGCGGCGTCTGCTGCTGCTGCAGTGGAGGAGGCACCGGGTTATCGGGTGTAGGCACCGCAGAAATAGACGGCGCACCCAGGACCCCGGGACCCCAAGAGTCAGCAGATTCCTCCGCCGAACCAACCAAGGGAAGGGGAGTGATGTGAGACACACCAAACGGGGCAGGATGGGAAGGAAGGGGAGTGGGAGCTATCGGGAGGGTGGGGACAAGGAACAGGGGCGGGGTAACGGGGAGACCTTGTCAAGGGAAAAGCGGGTGTAGAAGGAAACAAACTCGTCAAAGGTGACGTCACGCTAGTAAAAGAAACGGTGAGACGACGGGTGGTAAAAGTGCCAGTCAGGAGCATCAACAGGGAAGCCAAGGAAAACACAATTGACAGTGCGGGCGATGAGCTTGTCCACGCGAGAGTCGCGGACATGAGCTAGGCAGCCCCAGACGTGAATTGCAGATGCGTCACCAAGGGAACCGGTCCAGAGAAGGATCAGCGAAACCTGTGGCTGCTGGGAGCGCAACCACAAGTTAAGCTGGTGAACAGCCACAGAAAATGGGGTGCACTGGCGTGGACCATGGAGGTGGGGTCCACCGGCATAGACCATGGAGGTGCAAGCTACCTCCATGGCCAGGCCGGTGCGTTGCTCAGCGACCCCATTCTGCTGGGGGGAGTCCGTGAGTGTGTACGACTGGATGATGCCCTCTGCACGACAGAACTGGCCAAGCTGACCGGAGGCAAACTCGCCTTCACGGTCATGGTGTAGACGAATCACAGGCTGGGCACATCGGACTCAGGCAGCTATAAGCCACAAGATAAGAATGTCAGGCACGTCGGCCTTCCGCTGCAGGAGAAACACCGTGGTGTAGCGCGAGTAGTCTTCAACAAGAACTAGGAAGCAGCAAGTGCAAAGCGGCCCAAGGACCGGGGCTATGCCACAGACGTCTAGGTGCAGGGCTGAAGTGACGCAGTAGTGGGGGGAAACGCGGAGGAGTGAGGTGCAGCACACTGCCGCCCCTCGACGCAAGGCGTGCACGGAGGCGCGAGAGAGGGAGGGAGGGCAGGCAGCGACGCAGGGAGACCTAAGATAAGACCGTGATGGGACATGTGTCGGAAACATGGGAGAGCGGGTTGACCTAAATGGTGGTGCCACAATAGCGTCAAGTGACTGAGCAACTGACAGGAGCAAGCCGCAGCGACTTGCATAGACGCAGCCACCTAGGGGACATGGTGTTCAGCGTGAACAAGTCGGACAGAGACCGGGGAAATGCGGTGAGGGGAGCACCAGTGGCGGCCTCTGTACAGACAGTGTACCGCTCGTATCCAGGAAACGTGGTGCTGACGCCAAGGTCTTGAAGACAGCCAACACCAATCAGGTTCCTAGAAAAAGAGGGGATCTGCAGACCTGTAAGAGAGCCAATGGGAACCGCTGGACAGGGAAGTGTGGTGGAGCTGCGTACGACTACTGGACCAAGGAGGGGTCTGCAAGGGAGAGTGCTACAAGTGCTGAAAGCGACATAAGGGTGGTGTGGCCACAAAAGAAGGAAGCGGACGCGCCGGAGTCCAACGTGAAGGAGAGCACGGTGGTAGTGTCGGCCGGCGGGGACGCAATGGTGAAACCTTGGCTACACAAGACACGTGATCCTACACGACGGT
The DNA here is from genome assembly GCA_027943415.1 of Closterium sp. NIES-67. Lineage (NCBI taxonomy): Eukaryota > Viridiplantae > Streptophyta > Zygnematophyceae > Desmidiales > Closteriaceae > Closterium > Closterium sp. NIES-67. Next base: position 234,126 of record BQMB01000052.1, read on the forward strand.
CGGCGGGTCCTACGCTTGACGCAGCAGGGGAGCCTAGACTACATACAGCATAAGCGCCTAGTCTAAGCAACACAGGATAATAAGGTCCAGTAACACTACGGTCGTCAGCATATATAGCATACAAGGCATAACGGATATGAACCATATCCATCTCAAAGACCAGCACACGGCGACGTACCAAGCTGTGCCAGTCCGGGAGGGCCCGCGCGGGCCCGAAGCGGGGACGGAAAAGGTCGTTGAGGCGGCGGTAGCAGCGGGCAGCGGTGTGATCGGGACGGTTACAGACAGTGCCACGGAGGGGACCAGACTGAATCTGGTACTGGCAACTCACTGAAATGGAGCCACCACCCGACATCGAGCTGCGAGGGCCGCCTCCGCGGCCACCACCACCAAAGTCCCCAAGCCACCACGGCGGCGGGGACCCCACTGCTGCTGTTGCCACTACTACTGCTGCTGCTCTGGGGCCTCAGGGCCCACCCCCTCGTCCGCACCCCCAGCGTTGCCACCACCCGCACCACCCCCGCCACCCCCACCACCCCGACCACCCTTCCCTCCCCACGCCCTACTCTGGGGCGACGGGGGCCTCTACCCTGACCAGGCGGCGCTGAGGCCGCCGCAACGGTTTCAACGACAGGGGCTGTCTCAGTGACAGTGGCGGAGGCGTCAGAGTTAGTGCACTAGGAGGGAGCACAACTCTGGAAGATAGGGACCGCCGCAGTACCACTAGACTGAGCGATAGTGCGCTTGCGGGTCTCCATCGCCGACAGGGTGGCGACAAAGTCGGTAAGGGTGAGGTCAGCTGGGTGTAGACTAAGGCATGCGTCATGGGCGGTGGCTAGGCGGTCAGGGAGGGGCGTGGCGAGGAAATTAAGGGTGGCGCCGATAGGAGGGGGAAGTACAATGAGCTGAGCTTCAGTACTAGCAGTGCGGTAGCTAGACTCGAGAGTGCGCAGGTGGGTAGCGAGATTAGCGACAGTGGGAAAGGAAGCTAGATCAGGGAAGAGCAAGGGCAGGAGGAGACGGCCAGCAGAGACGGGGGAGGGAGCGGAATAGCGAGCGATAACAGCGTCTAGATACTCCTTTCATGCTTAGGACTTCATTCTTAATCTTCCAATTTCGCTCAAGTGGGCGTACGTCTTCGTTCTCTCACTCCAATCTAGTTACCAGATTCGCGTCAGCTGGTGGTGTTGTGGCTCGCCCGATTAATCATACGTCGTCACGCACCTACCCCTCACCAGTCAGTGACTTGACCCTCGCCACCAGAATTCCATACTGTACTGTAGCAAAACAAGCACTAACGCATACTACGGTACCAAAATGCATCCCTTGATTCCCTCCACCCCACTGTATATGCGACGCCCTAAGGGCGTGTTACAACTTAAGGATCAATCCCTAAAAATACTGATAATTGAGATCGGTTGTCGGATTTCGTATTTGTTACATTGCTCCTGCTACAACCACGCGACTTGTAAGGAATTTCGATTCCTTACTGAGTCGTACGCTAGCGCGTACGCCCGAACTCCTCGACTCGACACTTCCGGCCTCATTTGTCGGCCCAACCCTTTCCCGAGTCGCGTCCGGCACTGTTGCCACATTGCAGAACCTACCCATGTTCCGAGGTTATCGCCCTAGCACGCCAACCCCTATATAACCTCGTGCCTTCATTGCAATAGCGACCTTGTATTCTCACGTTTTAGTCGATTGACACTTCCTATATCATGACACGACTTGGCATACCTGTTCCCATATTCGGTATTCAAATCTGGTGAAGAGGATCATGGCGAGATACCATTTTCGCAATTTGCGCTACGCCCGACATTATCATATGGTTGGGTGTTTTCGCCCACCCTGGTTTCCTGCGTCTCACGTTTTGTGCGAACCTCGCAAACAAATTCCTGACTGTCGCACATTGACTGTTGCATCGGGCAAACTCAGGCAAGGGACTGTACAATCGCACCTCCATAGCAAACCTTAAGCTCAATCGTCCCAGATCGATATAGAGGATCGGGCCACACCTCCGAACTTGTTAAATTTCGACCTGTAACACGTTCTGAGTGGTCACATGACAGCCTTGTAGGAGTACCACTTTCAGCTCGTTTACTACGGTTCTGTGAGCTGCATCTCGTTCCGAAGGGTTTCATCAGAACTGGAACGATTGAGTAAGGTTCTTGAGTCGAACATCCACCAACGGTGGAGTGTGAACTTGGGAGTGATATATATTTTGCCGCCACCACGAAAGAGGCGATGGAGCCAGTTTTGCGATGAGCCAGCGACCGACGGCAGGGTAGTAGTAATATGGACTTACAAGTAGTAGGATCCGAACAAGCGACAGAAAGTCCCGAAGTTAGGATTACTACTACTAATGCTGGTAGAAGGCTGGAGGCCTCGGTTCCGATTTTCCAACGGTTAGAAGCCGCATTCGCGATAGCTCTCGCTCTTTCGTTCACTCTCTTCTGGATACACTCGCCTCGCCGATCCTCTCCTCTCCTCCAGGGTCAGATCCTCCCGGTTTCGTCAAATTCGCTAACTTCGCCAGATTTCGCAGCAGGCGGAGCTGCTGCTTCGCCGCCGTCCGTGAAAGCGCCGGCAGTATTAGTAGGAGAGGAGTCAGCATTAGGGAGGTCCGGGAGAGTTTATAGACATGCCGACTGGACGCAACGCCCGCATTCTCAAGCCGACCCTAATCGGCTCGCGGTAGATCGCGAACAATCAGTGTCGGCAATAGTAGCGGAGTCAGCAATATTCAAGTCCGCCAGAGTATATAGACACGACGACTGGGAGGGTCGCTCGCAATTCCACGACTCGGATTCTCGCATTTATCCTACTCTCTCTCCTCCCTCTCTCCTCCCTCTCCTCCCTCCCTCTCCTCTCGCTGCTGGCCCCACCTCCCCTCCCGCCGTGCTCTCAACCGGTACTACGAGCCCTTCGCCTGCTGACGTCGCCGCCGCATCATCCCTGCGAAATCAGCTCGCATCGTCGCCCCCGAGTTCAAGGTTTTCGCCATCTCCAGAGAATTCACCTTCCTCTTATCCCAATGACGGCTCTCCTGCTCCTTCCATCAGCTCTCCTCCTTCCATCGCCCCTCCTCCTTCCATCACCCCTCAAATATCCGTCCCTCCCTTCTCGAACCTTCCTCCCTCCAGCCCTCCACCCTCCAGCCCTCCACCGTCCAGCTCTCCACCGTCCAGCCCTCCTCTCTCGAACCCACTTCCCTCCAAACCTCCTCCCTCCGACCCTCCCATCTCCAACCCTCCACCAACCCTCTGGACCCGAATCCCGGGTTCCGTACTCGATTCCCCTGAAAAAATCAGCACATTTCGGGAGAGATTCGAGTGCATAGGGCGGGAGGGAGAGTGGTATCACGATGTGACCCCGCGCTACCTGCCATGGCCGGACGAGATGAGCATCTGCGACAAGGACCATCTGAACCAGAGCTCGAGACACGTGGCGTTTCAAGACGCGGACCATGTGGTTACACAGATACAAAAAGTTACAGCGGAGTTAGGGGAGGTTCCTGCTAACCTTAGTAGTAGTGCTCGGCAGGGGAAAGGGGCACCAACACATGAGGCTAAACAGCAGCTGGAGCAGCTGACGCGGCAGCGGGACGATCTTATAAGACAGTGGAATGTAAGAGAGGCGCTTAAGTACTTCTGGAAAGTTCCAGGAAGTGAAGCAGAGGGAACGGATAGTGTTTCTGGCAGCAAGTGCAGCGGACCTTGGGAACCGTTCGATCCGCAGAAGTTTTGCCAGATTTTGGATGGGAGGAGTGTGCTTATAGTGGGTGACTCTATAAGCATGCTTCTAGCAGATGCCATCAGATTCAATGTCAGACTGGGTGCTAAGGATGAGGCATCCCGGGTTCGGTGGGACGAGCCGACAGGCTACTGCCAGCGGCTTCGGAATGCAACTAAGAAGCCATGGGATCCCAAATGCTGGACAGCCGATCTCTGTGGGGGCTTGGGTTTCTCCGTCCGGCTGTTTTTCGTTCGGGATTATTATCTGAACTCTACAGAAGCAGTCAACAATTTTATGGCCGACAAGAGCTTCGACGAGTCGTGGATGGGTGAGATTGCAGCGCTGAACATCTCGATAGTGGTGATGAACCGAGGCGCGCACTACATTTCAGACGATCAGTTTGAGCGGCAAATGCAGTCCACACTGCTGGCGCTCCGACAGACATACCCCGACCTGCTGATTATCGTCCGGAATACACTGGCTGGCCATCCCGGGTGTTGGCTCCATAATGAACCAGTGAGGGACGTGCTGAAACTGCCTCATGATGACTGGCACTGGGACGGGTTTGCAGCTCAGAATGATATTTTGAAGCGGCTGGCGGAGGGCGTGGGAGGGGTGTACATGGATGTGAATGTGTCGACAGTGTGGCGGGCGGATGGGCATATTGGGAGGAGGGACTGCCTGCACTACTGCCACCCAGGGCCCGTGGACACATGGGTGCAGCTGCTGCACAAAATGCTGCAGGGGCTGTTGGTTGAAAACACCTGAGGGTGTACTCTGTACATGTTATTGAGTTGAAAGTTGAAACACTTGCTGATTTTGGTACGAATACCCTTTCATACAGTACCTGCAGGTAGCTGGCATTGGTGAAGGTTCGTGGCTTGCAGAAGGGGTGGGTGGGATGGGATTCCACTCCACACTGTTTCTCTCCTGTCCGAGCAACCCATACAGATATTGGCCTGGTAAGACTACCGTAACATGAACGTTAGGGGTACAAGAATGAACATCCCACCATATTGCACACAACCCAATGAACAATTGTACAGCACTTGAGGTCACTCAATCAAGATTCTGGCAGAAGGTCCAGCAGCATATTGTACAGCACTTGAGTCCACGTATCCACAGGCCCAGGCTGACAATAACGAGTACAGTCCCTCCTTCCCACATGCCCATCCGGCCTAAGCGCGGTCAGATAATCCACATCTATAAACACCCCTCCAGCCATCTCCACCACCCCCTTCGCAATCCCGTTCTGTACTTCACTCAAATCTGCTTTGTCATTGTCACCATCTGCAAGTGGAGGTTTCATCAGTTCCCTTGACGGTTCCCAGTGCTCCCAGCAGTTGGGATGGCTACTGGGGGAGCTTCTAAAGAGGATGAGCAGGTCAGGGTGTGTCTGCCTGAGCGCCAGCAGTGTTGAACGCATTTGCCGCTCAAACTGGTCGTGAGGAACAAAGTGGGCACCTCGATTCATCATTACTATTGAGATGTTCTGCGCTGCGATCTCGCCCATCCACGACTCGTGGAAACTCTGGTCCACGATCCAGTCATTAGCTGGGCCTGAGGCGGTCCAGTCGTTTCCTGCTCCTGTGAAGTTGAGGATGAGGCTATCGTCTTGGATAAAGTGCAGCTGAAAGGGCTTTGCTTGGAGCTCTGCTTGGGTGCTGCTGCTCGGTTGCTCCCCTTGGTCTTCTTCGCTGCTTAACAAGCTTCGTTGCCCGCCCTTCCTTCCTTTGGACGTCCCACCTGCTGCACTAGACGCACCCTTTGCACCAGCAGCAGCAGCAGCAGCAGCACGAGCAGCACCGCCTTTAGCCGTCACTGCTGCCACAGAAGCAGCAGCCGCAGCCGCTGTCGCACCACGCTTCTGTGAAGTGCTCTGCTGCCCCCGCGTCTGCTGTTCCCGCGTCTGCTGCCCCCGCGTCTGCTGCCCCCGCGTCTGCTGCTGCACGGCTTTCTTTGTCTCCAAGTCTCCAGACCCAGCACCAGACCTCCTGCCCATCTCTCCACCCCCGTCCCTCCCCTCGCTCCCAACGCTGCCTCCTTTCCCACTACCGCCACCCCGTGTCCCGTCTCGCACGTCTCTTTTCTCTGAATCCAGTCGCTCTTCAGTTTGACCTTCAGCCCTCTGCCTTGACTCACCCTTTTGCTTCTGCTTGTTAACTGGTTCACTTCCTGCCGTCATGTCATCCCTGCGTCTCTGTGACCGCTCCTCCGACTGCTGACTCAGCTTCTGCTTGGTCGGCTGCTGCTGTTGCTGTTGCTGCTGCGAATCTGCCTGAGCGACTTGTTGGCCTCCCCCCTCCAAATCTACCCCTCCCTTTCCTCCCCTCCTTCCTCCACCCTCCCTCCGCCCATTCTGGCTGGAAGAGGAGGTCGAATCTGGACCATTCGTTTCAACCCCACTGCTTCCCGAACCCTGTTCAGAAACCGCCGATCCGCTAGAGTCCTCCGCAGTATAAGAGCTGTCTAAATCGGAGCAGAGGTCAACCGTCCAGCAGCGTGCTTGTAACGGTTTCTTGGACGCCTTCCTAAGCCGCTGGCAATAGGGAGTCAGCTGTCCCCTTCTAACGCGGATAGCTGGATCCTTCGCACCTACTCTTGCATTCTGCCAGATCGAATTCGCTAAAAGCAGATTGTTGGAATCTCCCACTACAAGCACATTCCTCCCGCTGATAATCCGACAAAACCGCTCAGGATCAAATCGGTCCCAGGCACCACATGTGGCACCATTTCGGCCGTCCATACCTCCATCTCCTCCTCCTCCCTCTTCCCCCTCCTCCTCCTGTCCCGGTACCAACCACTCGTACTTAAGCGTGTCTCTTACGCGCCAGCGCTTACGTAGCATCCCTTGGTATCGCTCCATCGATTCTACTTTCCGCTTCCACTTCGCCATAATCGGAACCCTATCTATCCTGCGCTGTACCGACTCCATCTGATTAGCCACGTTATCGGCCCACTCCATAGCGAGGTTTTTCTCGTCCAGCTTCGCGAAGGCAACGTCGCATTCGCTCGCTTCGTCCGGCCATGGTAACAGTCGCGGAGTGCTGTTATACGCCCACCGACCAGCCTTCGATATGCACGCGAATCTCTTTCGAAATTGCCGGATCTTATCCGGAGAGTCTAGCGCAGATCCCGGGATTCGATTCCATGTAGCCGAAAGACCCTCATGATTCGCACTCATGAGCTTCGCATCGTCCAATTCGGATTCCGATCCACCTAAGTACGCATCATCGGATTGACCGTGGATCGTACCGGGTTTCATCTGGTCCTTTGAGGACGGAGAAGAGGACCATTCGCGAAGAAGCAAGGAACCTTCGTCGGAGTAGATCGAAACGAGCGACGCGCAGCAGAGAAGAGCGACGGTGACGATGAACAAGCCGACGGTCAGGATCTGGCCTCGTCTTGCTGCCTCGCGGTAAGGATCGCCGCCGCGCGGAGAGCTGGCGCGTCTATGCATGGATGGACGGCGGTCATTCGCAAGAGTGGAAGCGAGATTAACGAACACGAACGAAAACGTTGACGCTGAATTCGAAATGCAAGCGGAATCAGGGAATCAGGGGATCAGTGGATCGGAAAGACTAGTTCCGAATGCTCAAACCAAAAGCTTCCATAAGATAGACGCGAATCGGAAAGCTAGTCTAGACGCGAGTAAATCGTCTGCACCTACTAGGTCTCCACATAACGAGTACCGTAGCCATGAATGCTTGACGCTCCTTCCTGCTACGTACTGTACAGAAGTAGTCGGTGATGCGTGACCTGACCAGGATTCAGGATTCCGGTACATCCTGTAGAGCTGCTTAGAGCCCGCAGCACCTGCAATGGCATCTCCAGTGGATCAGTCGCGCGGAATTGGGTTAGGCTCTTTACCACACTGAACCATGTGAAGTTACATATTAACCTACTGAACCGTTTGCAACCCCGTCCAAGGTCGACAAGCGCCATGAACTCGGGATGGTGTTGGAGGGGGTGGGGGGGGGGATGCGAAATGTACAGTGCTGAACTGCGTCCACCCACCTTTACCCGAACCGAGGGGGAGGCTGGAAGAATGAGGGAGTGATTGTAGGGGAGATCATGCGGTTGCGAGATTATTGTAAGGGGGTCCGCAAAATTGTGTGAATTCACTATGCTAGTTTCAATATTAATTTAGTAGGCTGACTTTGTAACACTCATGATTGCCGAACTCTCGTTCATTCAGATATGTTCGAGGGGACACACCAGCTTCACCATTTTCGCCAACCTATGGAATCGTCCTCCAGTTCGCCCCGTGGTGCTTTCGAACCTCCAGAAGGCTTGACGATATCGGAAGTGCACCCTGTAACCGCTCATCGCAAAATACTACATCACAGGACTGTCAAACTTGTTACCGTGGCCTGGATCCTCTGCGTAGACCAGTCTAGAAACAATCAGCTCACAAGCAGCTCGTAGCCATGCGCCTCACGCAGCGGCGCTGGGCGAACGAACCACCAGAAGACACGCCACGCTGGGCTAATGAGACAGGAGACGCGGCTGACAATCGATGGCCTGCGTCTGATGATGCCTCGGTTGCTCCCGCCGCGTCTGTCAACTCATGGTTCGATTCGAATGGTCCCGAGCAACCGTGGGATGGCTCTGATGCTATCATCTGTGCCTCCACCGCCTCTGGTAGTCTGCGCTTTGCCGTGCCACGGAACTCGTCAGCTGCTGCAAACTCGCCAGCTGCTGAAAATTTGCCGGTTGCTGCTTCGCACGCTGCTGGATGTGGCTCGAGCACTGCAGCAGCTGTAGCGGGTGATTCGGAGCTGCAGAGACATCACAACAGGGAGAGCGCTATGGCTGTAGCGGATATTTCACATCCTTTTTGGAGAAAGACGCGTCAAGGAACGGCTGCAGCTGGCAATGTGAAGCCTTTTCAGGAGGGTGACGAGGAAAGCAGCGTCATGGGGACGGCAGCAGCTTCAGGGGATGACGACTGGCAGCACTTCCTCTTCTCCTCCTTTCACTGATAAGGAGAGGAGGAAGAAGTCAGACGTCCGTGGCCCTGGGTGCAGTGCTGATGCTCCCAGTAGTTCCACGGGTGGAGGTTACAGTGCTGCTGGTTATGACACTGCCGGTTACAACGTTGCTGGTTTCAACGTTGCTGGTTACCGCGCTGGTGGTTACAGCGCTGGTGGTTACAGGCAGGGAGAGGAGGACGAGGGCAGGCAGGGAGAGGAGGACGGGGGCGGGAAGCAGGGAGAGGAGGAAGAGGGGGGAGAGCAGGGAGAGGAGGAAGAGGAGTTTTGGGATGCGGAGGAAGGGGACTTGCCTGGGAGTGTTGCCAGTGTCATCCAGGGCGACTGTGTCTCTCATTCCAGCTCGTCCCATCCGCTCGTGCCCCAAAGAAATGCTGCTACAAACGAGTTCACGCGCCTAAGAAACGCTGTTACGAAGGAGGATAGGAGAGCAGACAGGAGTGCTGTTACCAGTGCTTGGTCCGACCCCAATGTCGACCTCAACAACCAATGGGGCAACAGCACAGGTTGGCAGAGGAACAGTATCAGTAACAGTAACAGTAACAGTAATAGTAACAGTAGCGGTAATAGTAGCGCCGCCTCTTCATGGGGCAGAAACGTGCCGAGTCTCAGTAACTGTTACAGTACTGCTGCTGGGAACCAAGTGATAATCTCCAGGCCACACGCTAGCAGCAGTGACATAGGCTCGGCCCGAGCCTCCAGCAGCGCTAGAGATCCGGTCCAAAGCTCCAGCGTTGGCAGAGTTATGGGCCAGACCACCAGCAGCTCCACAAGTACAGGCCTAACCTCCAGCAGCAGCACAGGTATGGGCCGAGCCTCCAGCAGCACAGGTACGGTTCGAGCCTCTGGCAGGTATGTGCCTCCCAACAAGCGGACGGGGTGGAGAGGGCAGGGCGAGGGGGCAGGTTTGGGAGCACTGGGAGGGGGGGGGTCCAGTTTTCCTTCGTGGGAGCGGAGCGATGTGCCGTTGGGTGCTGCTGGCACTGATGCAGGCTCTGGTGCCAGTGGTGGTGGTGATGATGGGTGGAGAGAGCAGGGCGAGGGGGCAGGTTGGAGAGCATGGGAAGGGGCGGACTCTGGTGCTTCTGTGTGGGAAAGGAGCGATCTTCCCTTGGGTACTGCAGGCTTTGGTGGTGCTGCTGCTGCTGGTACTTGTGTGTGGGAGAGGAGCGATGCTCCCTTGGGTGCTAGGGGCTTTGGTGGTAGCGCTGCTGCTTCTGCCAGTGCTTCTGGTGGTGCTTCTGTTTGGGAGAGAAGCGATGCTCCGTTGGGTGCTGCAGGCCTTGGCGGTGGTGGGAGAGGGATCGAAGGGGCATATATGGGAGCACGGGGCGGGATGCTGCTTGATATGGTGGTGCTGCTTGATATGGTGGTGCTGCTTGATATGGTGGTGCTGCTGCTGTTGGTGCTTCTAGTGGTGCTGCGAGTGGTGGTGGTTTGCAGGTTGAAAGAGCAGGCGTGGGAACGAGGAGAGGGATGCAGGGTGCTGCTCGTGTGCGGGAGAGGAGTGATGTTCCCCTGAGTGCTGCTGCATATGGTGGCAGTGCTGCTGCATATGGTGCTGCTGCATATGGTGGCAGTGCTGCTGCTGGTAGTTGGCAGGTTGAAAGTGCAGGTGTGCAAGTGAGGGGAAGGATGCAGGCTGGTGCAACTGGGTGGGAGAGGAGTGATGTCCCCCTGAGTGCTGCAGGATTTGGTGGCAGTGCTGCCAGCAATGCTGGTCGCATTGGTGGTAGCAATGGTGGTAGCAGTGCTGCTACCAATGGTGGTAGCATTGCAACTGGCAGCAGCTGTGGTGGTGGTGACAGCAGTGGTAGTGGTCGTGGGGCGGCGGCAGCAGCAGGGGGTGACATCACGGAGTGGAGCCGGAAGGTTGATTCTTCCAAGGCTGGATCATCCAAAGCTGGATCATCCAAGGCCGAATCATCCAAGGCTGAACCTGAATCACCCAAGGCTGGATCATCCAAAGCTGGATCATCCAAGGCCGAATCATCCAAGGCTGAACCTGAATCACCCAAGGCTGGATCATCCAAGGCTGAATCACCCAAGGCTGAATCACCCAATGCTGGATCGTCCAAGGCTGAGTCATCCAAGGCTCAGTCATCCAAGGCTCAGTCATCCAAGGCTGAATCACCGAAGGCTGAGTCACCCATGGGTGAATCACCCAAGGCTGAATCACCCATGGGTGAATCGCCTGCTCACAGCCGTAATCGCCCCTTTAAACAGCAGCCTGATAATGGCTTTCCTGGGGTGGTTTTCGCTGGTAGAGCGGTACCATTGCAGCTAGCGCCACAGAAGGGCTGGACAGCAGGGGATCCAAGGAGAGGAGGAGAAGTAGCAGGGGAAGCAATAGGAGCAGCAGCAGCAGCAGCAGCGGCAGCAACACCACCACTATTTGCCAGCCCTTCAGTTGTCGTCACCCCCTCGATTGCCGCCCAATCAGTGGTCCCCCCCTCAGTTGTCACCTCCCCAGATGTCACCTCCCCAGATGCTGCCCTGTCAACTGTCGCACCTTCCGATACCACGACCTCTATCATGGCATCGTCCCTCATCACCTCCTCTTATCCCACGTCATCAGTGGTCGCCCCGTCAATAGTCACCTCTTCGGTTGTCTCCTCCGCAGCTATCACCCTCTCACCTGTCACACCTGCCGAGGCTACTCCGGCCAAGGCTACTCCACCCGAGGCTACTCCGGTCGAGGCTACTCCGGCCAAGGCTACTCCATCCGAGGCTACTCCGGCCGAGGCTACTCCGGCTGAGGCTACTCCTGCCGAGGCTACTCCGGCCCTTTGTAAGGCCTCAGACTCAGCCGCTGCTACCCCTGATGCCTCAACTCTCGTCTTTGGTAACACAGGGGTGTCCTGGCCAGCCCCACCAGCTGTCTTCCCATCCAAACCCAACCCTGCACCTGCACCTATGTCGCTCCACCCTGCACCTGCGTCTATCGCGCTCCAAGCTCCTGACTCCTCGGCCCTCTCGTTTTGCAGCACAGGGGTGTCGTGGCCACCCCCACCCCCACCAGCTGCCTTTCCATCCAAACCCAACCCTGCAGCTGTGTCTATCTCGCTCCTCCCTGCACCTGCATTTATGGGTGGAGGGGGGGAGGAAGGTGAGGAGAGTGGAGAGGCGATAGATGAGGAAGAGGGGGACGAGGGGGGTTGGGAGGTGGAGGGGCTGGAGGAGGACGAGGGGGAAGAGGGGGATTGGGGGATTGGGGAGGAGAGGAGGAGGAGGGGGGGAGGAGGCGGAGGGGGGGGAGGAGGAGGAGGAAGAAGGAGAGGATTGTGGAGGGGAAGGGGAGGAGGAGGAAGAGGAGGAGAAAGAGGAAGAGGAGGAGGAGGAGCAGGAGGAGGACGACGAAGAGGAAAAGGAGGACGAGGGGGAGAATGTCGAAGGTATCGAGGAAAGCGGCACGTCTCTTCGTGACGATGAAGAAGATAATGCAAGTTATGATGGGGATAAGGATGGGGATGACGATGAGGATGAGGATAACTCTATGCCCTTCTCGAATGGCAACCGTGCAGTCTCCAAACACGCACCAGCAGTGGCCCAATTTCTTAAAACCCTCCAAAAGCTGCCAGCCAACCAGTCTCGAAATGCAAAGGACGCGATTGGAGCCCAGGGAGGCGCCCCATGTGCAAGGGAGGCAAGGGCGGGGGTGCTCTCTACCCGGGCTTGCAGGCGCTGCTGCAGCATACTCTGACCGTTAGAGCTCGTAGGGCTAGGAGCCACCGTAGGTTCACTGATGCTGTTGCTGCCCTCTTGAAGGGGACGAGGGCTAGCAGCAGTGTTGCGGCTCGGCTGAAGAGAACAGGGGTGGTGATGGTGGGAGGGGGAGAGGGCGGGGAAGAGGGGGAGCAGGAGGAGGGGGAAGTGAAGGGGGGGAAGAAGGGGAGGAGGGGGTGCTGCTGCGGAAGTGGAGGGGGGTGGGGGGCTTGAAGGCAGAGGGTGGTACTGTGGATGGGAACACTATGCTGGTGTGGCCGCCTGTGGTCATCATCAGAAACACGTGGCTGGGAAAGCCGGCTGCTGGTCAGGTGAGCGATAATGGAAGAGGGTGAGGTGAGAGGTTTGCAGGTGGGGGGTGGAGTCGTGGGTGTGAGAAACTCAAGTGATGATTGTATTAGGAAAAGAGTGGGTATACATAGGTGAGGAGTAGGAGGGAGGCGGGGGTTTTGGTTGGGAGGTGACGACGATTATTGGTGACCCCAATAAGTTGAGTTGGCCAACTTATTGGGGGTCCAATGATCCTAGCCAAGATTTATTGGTGGGTCCAATAATCTTGGTTGGGATTATTGGGGGCTCCAATAATTGGGAGCCCAACCAATTTGGGAACCCAACCCCCAACTTGGGTGTATACACCCTAGTGGGGTGCTTATAAGTACCTAAGACAATGAAACGATGTAGGCTAAGAGAATGAAGGGAGAATATTCTAACAGTGGGTAGGTGTGTAATGAGTCGATTTTTGAGTCGACTCAAAAGCCGGCTACTGGTCAGGTGAGTGTTAATGGAAGAGGATGAGGGGTTTGCAGGTGGGGGCTGGAGTCGTGGATGGGAGCGCTATGGTGTTTTGGCTGCCTGTTGTGGCTGGCTGAGAAAGCCGAGTATCGGACTGGTGAGTGGGTGGTGGGGGGTGTGTGGTGAGTGGGTATTATCTTGGATGGGAACGTTATGGTGGTTTGGTCGTTTGTGGCAATTATCAGAAACGCATGGCTGGGAAAGCCATGTGATTATCAGAGACACACGGCTGGGGAGACGAGATACTGGCCAGGTGAGCGAAAGGGAAAGTTGATGTTGACCTGTTCCCGACGTGATGGATAGCCGTGTTGATGATGGCTCGCTGAGTCGTGTGTGGTTGTTTTTCCCCCTTGGTGGAATCCGATCTGAAACAGGGTGTTTTTAGAATTAATAAAAACACATGGCTGCAAAGACGAGGTACTGGCCAGGTGAGTCCTGTTGATGATGCTGTTGGTTTCTGGGAAATCCACTCATCTCATTGGCATAACTATGGGATTGTTATGGTGGCGGTGTAGCCGCCTGTGTTGCTTGTCTGAAGCACATTGCGGGAAGAGACAGATCATGCATCCCTGTTTCACAACTCCACACCCCCCATCTCCATCTCCCCTCCCCTCCCCTCCCCTCCCCTCCCCCTCCCCTCCCCTCCCCCCCCCCCCCCCCCCCCCTCCCATCCCCTCCCCTCCCCTCCCCTCCCCTCCCCTCCCATCCCCTCCCCTCTCCTCCCATCCCTCCCCCCCCCTCCCCTCCCCTCCCCTCCCTCCCCTCCCCTACCCTCCCATCCCTCCCCTCCCCTCCCCTCCCCTCCCCTCCCCTCCCCCCCCCTCCCCTCCCCTCCCCTCCCCTCGGTCCCCCCTTTCCCCACTCGTCCTTCCTTCCTGCATCCTTGCAGCAGCGAGGCGGAATCGACAGATTTGAGGTCCGGGACTTCTCAAAAGTTTCCACCCTTTCCCGCCCCTATCCTTCCTGCTGCCCTCCACCATCTCCACCCTCCCTGCTAGACGCCATGGGCCGTTATAAGCTCAAGGAAAATGACTTAAATCCCTCCCAATCCCTCTCATTCCCCCCCTCCCTGCCGCTCCCCGCTACTCCCCGCCCCTACCCACCTTCTCCACCCTCCCATCTTGCATGATCCAGTTGCGAGACACCGTGGGCAGATATGAGCTCTGGACCTTTCCTGATCTCCATCCGTTTCTCAAACCCCGCCCCTCCCGCCTCTATCCCCCCTTGTTGCTTCCGTGCAGCTGCCGAATGGCATGGGCAGGTATGAGCTGTCACATTGTGCCCATACCCCCGCCTCCCCGCCTCTCCCCCCGCCTCCCCCCCTCTCCCCCCTTCTCCCTGCTCCTCCCCGCCCCCATCCCCCCTTGTTGGATCCATGCAGCTGCAGGATGGCATGGGGCGATACGAGCTCCTAGTCCTCTTTTCACACTGTTTAGCCCGAGCCATGGGTGCTATGGGCAGAGCTCATTCCCTCCTCGCCCCCCTTCTTCCATGCTGTTGGGCCATGCGTAGCTGTCCTCAGGATCCATATTCCCCCCCCTCCCACACCCCCCGCCCTCCTCCACTCCTCTGTTACTGAGCCATGGGCAGTTATAGCAGCTTTCATCCCCTTCCGGTCTTCTGCCTGTCTCCATCCCTCTCGTCCCACCTTTCCGTCTCCCCCTCCCGGTCTCTCCTTGCTGAGGGCCATCACAATATGAGTGCTCTTGTCTTTTCAGGCACCCCTCTCGGATTCATGGGAGGCAGTGCGCCTGGTCTGGCACAGCAGTATGACAGGACGGCTTTGTCCCATGCCTGCCCCCTTCCTCCCCCCTCTCCTCAGAGCCATTGCAGCATGAATACACTTTTCTTTGCACGCACCGCGCTTGACTTATTGGAGGCACAGCGTCTGGCACAACAGTTTGAAAGGTAGGGGCGGGGGAGGAGGGAGAGGGTATTGAGGTGCAATATGCCTACTCCCATGCTTGATCGTTGCTTGTCTATCTCTGGATGTCTCCTCTACTCGTTCTCTCCCACCCATCAGGGCCATAGGGGCATGAGTGCGCTTGTCTTCCAACCCACCCCTCTTGGCTTCTTGGAGGCACAGTGCCTGGGGCAGCAGTTTGAGAGGGTGGGCCGGGGCAGGAGGGAATGGGTGATGAGGGTGGCTCCGCTTGTGGGCCCTGCAATGCGCCTGAGGAACCTGTTTGGGTTTCTGGCGAGTGAAGGAGACGTGAAAGAGTTTAACCGGTTTTCAAAAGATGAGGGGGGGGAAGGTGGCTTAAAAAACGGTTAAGGGCTGCCAGGGTAGGAGGGGGGAAGGGGGAAGGGAGAAGGGGGGAGGGGGGAGGGCATGGGAGGAGGCAATGTGCGGGGCAGGTGGTGTGGCTTGTGGTCCGTGTGACGCGCTCGATAAACCTTTTTGGGTATCTGGCTAGTGAACGAGTTTTGAGGGAATTCAATCCGGGCGGCAAAGGTAGGGGATCGATGAAGAGAGTAGATTCGGAGTGGGTGAGGTGAGTGCGTTGCTTGTGTGTTGCTTGGGCGTTGAGTGACGGGTTTGGGTATCCGGCGGATTGGGACTTGGGAAGAGCTAATCATTCCCTTATGCACGTCCTTTGCACTTAGTGCTGTTTCCTGCTCTTTGCACACAGGGAGGTTTTGCTGCAGGCAAGGGGGAACTGGAGGTGCAGATGAAGTCGTACAAGGAGGTGGTGGAGGAGGCATTGGAACGCATGAGAGGGCATGCTATGAGAAACTTACTTCGCATTGTTTTTCCTGCACATTGACTTGCTTGGGCAGGCAAGGGGGCACTGAAGGTGCAGATGAAGCCATATAGGGAGGCGGTGGAGGGGATGCTGGAACGCATGAGGGAGCGGGCAGCAGAGGCGGAGCTGTACAAGTCTCAAGCTGCCAAGGTGGGTTGGTGGTTGGTTGCTGTGCTGAACGGTACATAAATATTGAAGGGGCACGGGTAGGTGCTGGATTTTCTAGAGTTCTCAAAACACAACTCATTTAATAGGAAGGTGATTGGTTAGCGTTGGGAATGCATACAGTAGCACATCAAGAAGCACATATTGAAGCACATATTGAAGCACATATTGAAGCACATATTGAAGCACATATTGAAGCACATATTGAAGCACATATTGAAGCACATATTGAAGCACATATTGAAGCACATATTGAAGCACATATTGAAGCACATATTGAAGCACATATTGAAGCACATATTGAAGCACATATTGAATCACATATTGAAGCACATATTGAAGCACATATTGAAGCACATATTGAAGCACATATTGAAGCACATATTGAAGCACATATTGAAGCACATTGAATCACATATTGAAGCACATATTGAAGCACATATTGAATCACATATTGAAGCACATATTGAAGCACATATTGAAGCACATATTGAAGCACATATTGAAGCACATATTGAAGCACATATTGAAGCACATATTGAAGCACATGTTGAAGCACATATTGAATCACATATTGAAGCACATATTGAAGCACATATTGAAGCACAAAAAGGTGGCGGGGTGTATATAAGGGAACAAGCAGGGTTGTACAAGTCTCGAGTCGTTGAGAGGTGAGCGAAGTTGCTAGGATTCGTTTGCAAAATGAGTTCCTTGATGCTTCTCGCCTCCACCCCATCCCTCTGCCCCCCCCCCCCCCCTCGGCTGTCCCTCCTTCTCATCCCCTTTGCAATGAGGGTTTCTCTTTCTCACTCCCCCTGCCCCATCAATTCCTCTTGTCGCCTCTTTCCCCCACACCCTCTTTCCCCCACACCCTCTTTCCCCCACACCCTCTTTCCCCCCACACCCTCTTTCCCCCCACACCCTCTTTCCCCCACACCCTCTTTCCCCCACACCCTCTTTCCCCCACACCCTCTTTCCCCCACACCCTCTTTCCCCCACACCCTCTTTCCCCCACACCCTCTTTCCCCCACACCCTCTTTCCCCCACACCCTCTTTCCCCCACACCCTCTTTCCCCCACACCCTCTTTCCCCCACACCCTCTTTCCCCCACACCCTCTTTCCCCCACACCCTCTTTCCCCCACACCCTCTTTCCCCCACACCCTCTTTCCCCCACACCCTCTTTCCCCCACACCCTCTTTCCCCCACACCCTCTTTCCCCCACACCCTCTTTCCCCCACACCCTCTTTCCCCCACACCCTCTTTCCCCCACACCCTCTTTCCCCCACACCCTCTTTCCCCCACACCCTCTTTCCCCCACACCCTCTTTCCCCCCACACCCTCTTTCCCCCACACCCTCTTTCCCCCACACCCTCTTTCCCCCACACCCTCTTTCTCGCTGCTCTCTCTTCCAGCTCTCACACCAGCTATTGGAGGCCCATACCCAATTGTCCTTGGCGCAGCTGCAACTACAGGAGGGGCGGGAGAGCAAGCAGCTGCTAGAATCCTCGCTTTTCAAAGAGATTGCCAAAGAGTGGGAGAGCAAGCAGCACCTGGAGGCGGCTCTCGCAAGCGAGAGGGAGCAGCGGATGCAGGTGGAGGCAAAGTTGGTGGCTGTGCTGCAGCTCTTGAGGATGAGGGAGGTGGAGTTGAGAGTGGTGCTAGAGAGGGGTGATCAACGGGAGACTCAACTTAAAGAGCAGGTGAGCATATGTGTTGGGTTGCAACTTGCCACAGCACAAGTAGGTGCCGCAGCTGTTGAGGATGAAGGAGCCTGAGTTGCATGTGGGGCTGGAGCCAGCTAGTCGATGAGAGGCATAGTTGAAAGAGCAGGTGGGCATTTGGGTTGGGTTGCTATAGCACAACACAAGTAGGTGGGTGTAGCGCATGGAGGCAATGGTGGCAGTTGTGCTGCGGCTGTTGAGGGTGGAGGGTGAACTGCATGAGGTGCTGGAGCGAGGTGCTCAGCAGGAGGCAGAGCTGAAAGTGCAGGTGAGAGGAGTGCAAGTCAGTAGCAAGAAAGCTAGTGATGGGCAAGGTCGAAGGTACTGAGTTGAGCGTGGTGCTAGAGAGGTTGATCGACAGGAGAATCAACTTAGAGAGCAGGTGAGCATGGTGTGAGGCTCGAAGCATGCAAGCTAGGTCTAAAAAGAGGCAAGCAAGCGAGTAGCGGGCAACGATGAGGGGGCTAAGTTGAGCGTGGTGCTGGAGAGTCGTAGCCTGAAGAACAGGTGACTATGGTTAGCCATGTGGTTTGGGTGTAGCCGAGTCAAGTGTAGGTTCAGATGCAAACATAGCAAGGTAGGTACAGCATGCGAGAGTGACTTGGGTTGAGGAGCAAGCAAGGTAGGTATGACATGTCGTGTAGGCAGTAGGTGTAGACTTGCTTGACTGCGCAGCTGTAAGGGAGCCATACTACGGCTGGCAACGTTGGTACAAATTGTTAACACGCCTGCTGCTAAGCAGTCATGCCTAGGTAACCATAGCACAACTACTGCAAGCTTAGCTTGGTGTGTTGGCTAATAGGTACGCAAGTGCGGTTGCGAGGAAGCTAGGTGCAGATGCTTATAGATCAAGTTGACTACCAAGTTGATTGGGTGCTCTCCTTGTCCTCTTTTTCCCTGACCGTCAGCTGGAGAGTATGGAGGAGGCATATTCGAGGAGGTTGGATGAAGCGGAGGGACAAGGGAGAGAGGTGGGAAGTATGGGAATGTTGGAGAGGTTTGGTGTGGATGAAGTAAACGAGAAAAAATTGACAAAGATAGATTGGCACAACGATTGGGAAAGAATTGAGCTAATAGAAAGGAGAAGAGACTATGGTACAAAAGATGGCATCGAAAGAGAAGTTGGGTTCACGAGTTTTAAGGAGCATGAGGGACTTGGTGGGGAAGAAAGCAAGGAAAAAAACAAGCGGCCAATCGAAACGAAAGGAGGTGAAGAATGTAAGCTAAACGAACGGGTTGAACAAAATTGTCGATACATTTGTAAAGGCTAATGGGGGGGGAAAGAATACGGAAATGGAGGGAATAAGACTGCCACAAAACGGAGATGAGAGATTTAGACAAGAAGCAAAATTTGAAAGTAAAACAGGGTTGATGGGTGTTGAGAATCTGGGAGAAATTGAACGAAATGTTAAAGAAAATGATGATAAGATTAACGTAAAAGAAGTTGACCTTGAAACACAATCAATGGAAAAACATATTGCTAAAATGGGTGCAGCAATCAATGGAGGAAAATAGAGAGAAAATAAAAGTCAAAACGAAACAGAGAAATAACGTAGAATGAGAGGAATGGAAGGAGAAGAACATTGAAAGAAATTGTTGGATTTATGAGTATTGAAGAAGAAGTGATCAAAATCATAGAAAGAAAGAAAATACAAAAACCGATTTTTTTAAACAAGTTCTCGAAACATGTCTAATGGCTAATGGAGGGGAAGGGAAGGAAATAAATGGAGAAGAAAATGAGTCGAGTAGTCACAGAGGAAAAAACGGAAAAGATTCTGAAGCTATTGTTGGTGCGTTAGTAGTGTCGGATTCATCATATGTTGAATTCCACATTATTATGATAATGCTTATTTAAAAAACATTATTTCTGCTCTTTTTTTAGTGATCATCATCTTGATTTTTTTTTAAATCAAATTGTACTTTCAATTTCATTGTGTGTTTTCCCTCCTCATCTGTCCTGACAAATAGCACATATCGAGAGTGTTTGATAAAATTTATGACCTGTTTAAACAATCGAAAGTTGTTATTCTTGTATTCCATGAGAAGAGGGAAAAGAGTTTGAGGGACATGGGAAGCTGCTAGGCGCCTTGCTCTCGCCCTTCCTTCCTATCCGCGCTTGCCCTCCTCGCCCTTCCACTTTCCCTTCCTCGCTTTTCCCCTCCCTCTTTCCCGCCTTCCCTCCCTTGTTCCCGCTTCCCTCCCCTCCACCCCCTCCACCCCCTCCACCCCGTTTTCCTTTTGTGTTCCCTCTTTTCCCAATGCCCACCGTGCTTTCCCCACCCCTGCCCTGTTTCCCTTCTCTCTCCTCCCATCTTCTCCCCCCCCCCCACTCCCTCCCTCCCCTACTTCCCCCTCGACCTTTCTCCCTCCCTCCCCTTTTCGTCCAACCATTTCCCCTCATCCCCTCGCCTCCCCACTCCCTCCCTCGTTCCCCTCCTCGCACCCATGTTCTTATCTCCGTCCCTGCTGTCCTCCTGTCCCCTCCCTGTCTCCTGCCTACCTCCATCCCCTCTGCCCCCTCTCCTCCTTTCCCCCTCCCTACACCTCCACCTGCTCACCGTCTTTTGCCTCTTCCCTTCCTCTTCTTTCTCCCTATGCACAGCATGGCACATGCACAGCATGGCACATGCAACAGCATGTCACATGGGCAGCATGGCGCATGCAAAGCATGCACATGCAACAGCATGTCACATGGGCAGCATGGCGCATGCAAAGCATGCACATGCAACAGCATGTCACATGAACAGCATGGCACATGCACACCATGTCACATAACGGCATAGCACATGCACAGCATGTCACATGGGCAGCATGGCACATGCAACAGCATGTCACATGCACAGCATGGCACATGGACAGCATGGCACATGACGGCATGTCACATGGACAGCATGGCACATGATGGCATGGCACATGACGGCATGGCACATGACGGCATGGCACATCACGGCATGGCCCATGACGGCATGGCGGATGCAACAGCATGTCACATGGTCAACATGGCACATGGACAGATGGCGCATGGACGGCATGGCACATGAACAGCATGACACATGAACAGCATGGCACATGGACAGCATGGCAAATGAGCAGCATGACAGACATGCTGACCCACTCAGCTTCTTTTTAAGCACTCGACTGGTCACCCCAACTACTGGGAATACTGGTTTACAGGGGTTAGTGGAACCCCTTAGCGTAGTGAATGGTGAAGGGAATGCTGCATTGGGTACGGGAATAAATGTAAAATATGTGACCAAGCCTCATGTTATTGTCAGCCAGGCTCGGAGGATACCAGTACGTAAACTCCAGTACTGTACAAAATGCTGCCGGAACTCTTGCGGGATTCGTGAACAAGCAACCGCACCGCACTCTCTTTCTTAAGGTTGTGTTCTGTGCAATATGGTGACTTCAAGTATTCCCATTCCTGTAACCCTCGAGTTATTGTTACGGTACTGGTACTCCCATCCCAAATGTGCACAGTCCCACCGGCCAACAAGCCCATTTGGCCATTCAACTCCCAAAAAAGACTTGGAAGGTGGAACTTCTTGTCAAAGTGAGAACTGAATTATGAGTAGAGGGAGAGTACAGGTGAATATACCTAAGTGTTGTACCCTCTAAGAGGTGGCCCTATACAGTCTATGCAAGCATAGGAGATACACATGTTTGACACACCTCCTAGACTGCATAGGGGCAGGTCCTGAACAAGCAGCTCAGGGCGGCACAACTAGTCCAGCCTCTGAGACAAGGGTCTAAAAGACCAGTCAGAAGGAGTACAGACAAGGCAAGAACAAGACCAGGGCGGCACTACTAGTCCAGCCACAAGGAGAGGACACAAGTCCAGTCTGAGTACACATATAAAGGACAGTACAAAGTCAAGGCCCTAGCAAGTGAGAGGCTACAGGAACTAGACCAAGCTGTACACAGTGCAGCTGATGATCTTTAGGCGCAAGCGCCTTCGTAAAGATATCAGCTGTGTTGGCACCGGAGGCCAAGTGTGTCAAACATGTGTATTTGTCATGTTTGTATAGACTGTATAGAGTCACCTCTTAGAGGATACAAAACTTAGATATATTTGTGTGTACTCTCACTTTACCGTTATTCAATTATTCTGATATGGTATCACGCGTAGGTAGGATCCCCCCCCCCACCTACCGTTTCCGCTCATGCCCCCTAGCGCCCCTCCTGGGCCCCGTCGCGCTCCTCCCAGGCCCCGTCGCGCTCCTCCCAGGCCCCCTAGCGCCCCTCCTGGGCCCCATCGCGCTCCTCCCAGGCCTCGTAGCGCCCCTCCTAGGCCTCGTAGCGCCCCTCCAAGGCCCTGTACCGCCCTCCCAGGCCCCGTCGCGCCCCTCCCAGGCCCCGTCGCGCCCCTCCCAGGCCCTCTAGCGCCCCTCCTGGGCCCCGTCGCGCTCCTCCCAGGCCCCGTAGCGCCCCGTCGCGCCCCTCCTGGGCCCCGTAGCGCCCCTCCTGGGCCTCGTCGCGCCCCTCCTGGGCTTCGTAGCGCCCCTCCTGGGCCCTGTAACGCCCTCCCAGGCCCCATCGCGCCCCTCCCAGGCCCCGTCGCGCTCCTCCCAGGCCCCCTAGCGCCCCTCCTGGGCCCCGTCGCGCTCCTCCCAGGCCTCGTCGCGCCCCTCCTGGGCTCTGTCGCGCCCCTCCTGGGCCCCGTCGCGCTCCTTCCAGGCCCCGTAGCGCCCCTCCTGGGCTCTGTCGCGCCCCTCCTGGGCTCCGTAGCGCCCCTCCTGGGCCCCGTCGCGCCCCTCCTGGGCCCCGTAGCGCCCCTCCTGGGCCCCGTCGCGCCCTCCTTGGGCCCTGTAGCGCCCCTCCTGGGCCCCGTCGCGCCCCTCCCAGGCCCCGTCGCGCCCCTCCCAGGCCCCGTAGCGCCCCTCCTGGGCTTCGTAGCGCCTCTCCTGGGCCCCCCGTCGTGCCCCTCCTGGGCCCCGTAGCGCCCCTCCTGGGCCGCGTCGTACCCGTCGCCGCCGCCCGGCCCCGTCGTGCCCGCCCGGCGCCGTCGCGCCCGCCCGACCCCGTCGCCGCCGCCCGGCCCCGTCGCGCCCGCCCGGCGCCGTCGCCGCCGCCCGGCCCCGTCGCGCCCGCCCGGCGCCGTCGCACCCTGCCCGGCCCGTCGCGCTCGCCCGGCCCCGTCGCAGCCGCCCGGCCCCGTCGCACCCGCCCGGCCCCGTCGCACCCTGCCCGGCCCCGTCACAGCCGCCCGGCCCCGTCGCACCAGCCCGGCCGCCGTCCCGCTCGCCCGGCCCCGTCGCACCGGCCCAGCCCTGCCGCACTCGCCCGGCCCCGTCGCCCCAGCCCGGCCCCGTCGCGCCCGCTCGGCCCCGTCGCCCCGTCCCGGTCCTGTCGCATCAGCCCGGCCCCGTCGCGCCCGCCCGGCCCCGTCCTCCTCACTGGTACGGCCCCGTCCCTCCCCCCTCCCCCCCCCCCCCCCCACCCCGCCCTGCTCCGTGCCGCCCTGCACCGCACTGCACCGCACTGTACCGCACTGCACCGCACTACACCGCACTGCACCGCACTGTACCGCACAGTATCGCACTGTATCGCACTGCACCGCACTGCACCGCCCTGCACAGCACTGGACTGTTCCTGATGGCGGCGGAGCTTCGCTTCGACGCTGAAGGTCAGCCCCTAGAGTTCGAGGCGTGGCTTGCCGACCTCCGCCGCCAACTCACTGGCCAGCGGCAGGATGGTGAACCGCTTTCCGCACACCTTGACGGTACGCTCCCCTGTCCAGACCCTCCTGCTATTCTGCCCGCTGACCCCACACCCACTGAGCGTGAGTCTACTGCTGCCACTGCCCGTGCGCGCTCTGTCTGGCTTTCTCGCGATGCTGTCGCCCAGCTTGCCATTAGCAACGCCCTCCCCCCGTCCGAGCGTCCTCGCTTTAGGTCCCTCACTACTGCTCAGGCATACTTAGATGCTGTCATCAAGCGCTATTCCACCCCTCCGGCTGCCTCGGTGGGTCGCCTGATCCTCCCGCTGCTCTTTCCTGACCTTGCTTCGTTCCCCACTGTCTCTGACCTCGCTGCCCACCTGCGCTCGATAGAGGAGACCTGGCGCGCCGCCTGCACTGACGCACAGCTTAGAGCCCACCAGCCGCCCATTACCTCTACCCTCTACCTGCTTGCCACCCGCCTCCCTGACCGCCTTGCTGTCGCCCGCGACCGCTTCCTTAGTGTTCACCCCGCAGACCTCACCCTCACTGACTTTGTCGACACCCTGACTGTGATAGAGACCCGTCACCGCTCCATCGCCCAGGCGAGCGGTGTCGTGCCGGTCCCTATCTTTCAGGGTTGTGCCCCCGCTCAGTGTACCTTCTCCGACGGCTCTGCCGCAGTGGCTGAGACTGCTGCTGCAGCGCAGGCCCGTTCTGGGAAGGGCCGCCGCCCCAAGGCTGGGCGCGGCGGAGGGGGCGGCGGGGGTGCGGGCGGGGGTAGTGGTG
The DNA here is from genome assembly GCA_027943415.1 of Closterium sp. NIES-67. Lineage (NCBI taxonomy): Eukaryota > Viridiplantae > Streptophyta > Zygnematophyceae > Desmidiales > Closteriaceae > Closterium > Closterium sp. NIES-67. The sequence continues at coordinate 258,455 of BQMB01000052.1, forward strand.
GGGTCGGGTCGCCTGGTGCTGGAGCGGACGAGGGGACCCTGCCCAGTCCAGCTGAGTCGCCGCCCCTGCAGTTGCAGCAGCCGCAGCAGCCGCCGCAGTCGCAGCCTTCGCAGCAGCCGCAGCAGCCGTCGCAGACGCGGCAGACGAGTGTTCTCCCGCCAGGGTGGCCCGGCGCTGGCGGTGGACGGGCGCGTGGTGGTGTGCCGCGTGGTGGCTCTGCCGGCGGGCGTTGTCAGTACCAGATCCAGACCGGTCCTCGCCGCGGCTTCGTTTGCGGTTAGATCGGTCACTCCACTCCCCGCTGCTTTCGTCGCCTGGACGACCTCTTTCGTCAGCGTTTCGGCCCGTCGCCAGACCTCCCGGACTGGCACAGTTTGCTTAGTCGTCAGATTCAGATCTTTGATATGGACATGGATGCCATTGTTTCTGCTCTGCATGTGATGTATGCTGATGACTCTAGTGTGCTTCCGACTTATTACTCATTGTTGCCTAGTGTAGGTGTGCCTAGATTAGCCTCCCCTGCTGCGTCAGGCATAGGATCCCCTGCTTTGTGTAGTCTTGGTGCTTCCGCCGTCGTTCCGTCGCCAGACCCCTCGGCTTCGCTTTCCTTCACCTTGGACTCTGGCGCCTCTCGGTGTTTCTTCCGCGACTCCACCACCCTGACGCCGCTTCCTGTTCCTGCTGCCGTTTCTCTTGCTGACCCCTCCAGCGGTCCGGTAGTCGCCCGCAGTTCCACCACCCTTCCCTGTCCGGCGGTTCCTTCGGGCTCTCTTACAGGTCTGCATATCCCCTCGTTCTCCAGGAACCTAGTTGGTGTCGGCTGCCTCCAGGACCTTGGCGTCACCACTACGTTCCCTGGTCACGAGCGGTATGCTGTCTGTACCGAGGCCGCCACTGGTGCCCCCCTGTCCACGTTCCCTCGGGACCCGGTGTCCGGCCTGTTCACTCTGGACACCGTGCCCCCCCCGGCTGGAGCGCCCCCTCAGGTGGCTGTGTCTACCCAGGTTGCTGCTGCCTGCTCCTGTCGCTCCCTCACTCACCCGACCCTCCTGTGGCACCACCGCCTAGGTCACCCTGCGCTCCCGCGTCTGCGTCACATGTCCCAGCACGGTCTTGTCCTTGGTCTCCCAGGTTCACTCCCCGCGTTTCCCTCCTCCCCAGCTCCACCTTGCACGCCTTGTGTTGAGGGTCGGCTTCGCCGTGCCCCTCACTCCTCCTCGTTCCCCCCTACCGCCGCGCCGCTGCAGACCCTGCACCTGGACGTCTGGGGCCCCGCCCCCGTCCCTGGGCCGCGTCGCGAGCGCTACTTCCTTGTGCTTGTCGACGACTTCACTCGTTACACCACAGTCTTTCCCCTGGAGCGCAAGGCCGACGTGCCTGGCGCCCTCATCCCCTGGCTTGTCTCTGCGCGTGTCCACCGCGGTCTCCCTGTCTTGCGTCTTCACTCAGACCGTGGTGGCGAGTTTGCCTCAGGTGTCCTTGGTCGCTTTTGTCGTGCGGAGGGCATCACCCAGACGTTCACCCTACCGGACTCCCCACAGCAGAATGGGGTCGCTGAGCGACGCTTCGGCTTGGTCATGGAGGTCGCTCGCACCTCCATGGTCCATGCCGGTGCACCCCATTTTCTGTAGCCGTTCGCTGTGCGCTACGCTTCTCACCAGCTTAACCTGTGGCCGCATCCTCAGCAGCCGCAGGTTTCGCCGACCCGTCTGTGGACTGGGTCTCCTGGTGACGCGTCTGCGTTCCACGTCTGGGGCTGCCTTGCTCACGTCCGTGCCTCCGGCACGGACAAGCTCACTGCCCGCACCCTTCCCTGCGTCTTCCTCGGTTTTCCCCTTGACGCGTCCGACTGGCACTTTTACCACCCGCCGTCTCACCGCTTCTTTCACTCTCGTGACGTCACCTTTGACGAGTCCGTCTCCTACTACCGCCGCTTCCCCCACCGTGGTCCCCCGGTTACCCCCCCCCTATTCCTGGTCACCCCTTCCCCGTTAGTCCCTGCCCCTCCTCCTCCTCCTCCCCGTCCCGCCCCCTCTGGTGTCTCCCATGTCACCCCCCTTCCGTCCGTGGACCCGGTTGAGGAGTCTTCTGACTCTGGTGGCCCTCCGGTGCAGTCCTCGCCGGCCGCCCCTCCCCAGGTGTCCCCTCCACAGTCCCCTCCTGCGCCGTCCCTGCCGCCACTGCAGCCGTCGCCGTCGCCGCCGCCGCCGCCGCAGTCGCAGCCCCCGTTCGCTGACTCTGGGGGTGCTCGTCCCGGTCGCCCTGAGGGTGGTCCCTCTGGGGGTGCGGGTGTGGAGAGTGCCGGTGGTAGCCGAGGAGCAGCTTGCGGTCCAGGTGTCGCCGTTGTGCCGCCGCAGCAGCAGTCCCCGCCGGTGTCCACCCTTCGCCTGCTCGGCCTTCCGTCCCCCGACCCTGCGTCGGTTCCTCCCCGACCGTCTCCTCCTCTTCCTGTCTACGGCCCTGTTTTCCCTCCGCCGGACTCGTCCCCGGCCCGTCTCCCCCCTCGTTCCCCTCCTGTGTCCCCTCCCCTGTCTCCTGACCCGACTCCTCCATCGCACGTCTGGTCTCACCGTCCCTCCCGTGCTCGTCCTGCCTCGCCTGTCCTGTGCTCCCACCCTATGTTGCTTCGTTCACACGCGTCTCGTCCTCCCCTTCTGCCGTCGCCTCCTCCGTCCTCCCTTGTTGTTGCGCCCCCCCCGCTGTCCGACTACCTTCGTGCCGCTCGTCCTCTCGTTCCTCGGGTCCTTGCCTCTCTCGTTACCGACCCGTCTGTTCCAGTCTCGTGCCTTGACGCTCTTGTCGCTGCTGTCGCTGACTTCGCCTCTACCCGCCGCCTTGACTACGCCACCGCTCTGGTCTCTGACCCTGCCTGTCCTCCGTCTGTCGGGGGTGCTCCTGCCCTTGGCAGTGACGTCCTGGAGGACCGCCAGTTCGAGCTTGCTTTCCTCTCCGAGGCTGCTCCCCATCTCTGTTCCATGCTGCTAGTCCCTGAGGGTGACCCAGACGCTTTCGACATCCCGACCCCTCGCACTTAGGCTGAGGCGACTTCGGGACCTTGGGCCTCGCAGTGGATAGCTGCCATGGAGAAGGAGATGGCATCTTGGAGATCCACCGGCACCTTCGTCGACGCAGTTCCCCCACCTGGGGTGAACGTAGTCGATGGCCGCTGGCTCTTCAAGGTGAAGCGCCCTCCTGGAGAGCCGCCTGTCTTCAAGGCGCGCTATGTGGCTAGAGGCTTCAGTCAGCGCGAGGGGGTGGACTTCTTCCAGACTTTCGCTCCGACCCCGAAGATGACTACTCTTCGGGTTCTGTTACACCTAGCTGCTCAGCGTGACTACGAGCTTCACTCCCTCGACTTCTCCACTGCCTTCCTTCAGGGCAGCCTACACGAGCAGGTCTACCTGCGCCGCCCTCCGGGCTTTACTGGCACCTTCCCTCCTGGGACCCAGTGGCTCCTGCGGCGCCCCGTCTACGGCCTGCGCCAGGCTCCCCGTGAGTGGCACGACACTCTGCGTGCTACGCTTGCTGACCTGCAGTTCTTTCCGTCTTCTGCAGACCCTTCACTCTTCGTTCGTGCTGGCCAGACTCCGTTCTACATCCTTGTTTACGTCGACGACCTGGTCTTTGCCACAGCAGACAGGGACGCGCTGGCCTCCGTGAAGGCAGAGCTGCTGAAGAGACACACCTGCACTGACCTTGGAGAACTGCGCCGTTACCTTGGCTTGCAGATCTCCAGGGACAGAGCTGCGCGCACCATCACCCTGACTCAGTCACACTTGGTGCGCCAGGTCCTTCAGAGGTTCAGCCTTCAGTTCTCCTCTGCACAGCCCACCCCTCTGCCTGTAGACCACAGGCTCTCCGCTCCAGTGCCTGAGGAGTTGGTAGAGCCCAGCGGCCCCTACGCAGAGCTGGTGGGTTGCCTCATGTACCTGATGACTTGCACTCGCCCAGATCTCGCATACCCTCTCAGCATCCTGGCTCGCTTTGTGGCCACAGGCAGACACCGACCGCAGCACTGGTCTGCCGCTAAGAGGGTTCTGCGTTATCTTGCTAGTACATCGGGCATGGGGTTAGTGCTAGGAGGACGCATGCCAGCGGTCCTTACTGGGCACACAGACGCTTCGTGGGCAGACGACGCTGAGACACTCCGGTCTACCCAGGGCTACTGCTTCAGCCTTGGCTCAGGTGCCGTCTCGTGGAGAGCTACTCGCTCCTCGTCTGTTGCACAGTCCAGCTGTGAGGCTGAGATCTACGCCGGTGCCATGGCGGCACAGGAGCTCCGCTGGCTGACCTTCTTGCTCACTGACTTAGGTGAGCGACCTAGCTCTGCCCCGGTCCTGTTCGCTGACAACAGGGCCATGATCCTCCTGTGTCAGGAGCCTCGACTCGAGGGCAGAGCGAAGCACATTCAGCTGCGGTACTTCCTCCTGCGTGAGCTACAGCAGCGACGTCAGGCTCGCGTAGTACACTTGGCCTCAGGTGCCAACACGGCTGATATCTTTACGAAGGCGCTTGCGCCTAAAGATCATCAGCGGCACTGTGTACAGCTTGGTCTAGTTCCTGTAGCCTCTCACTTGCTAGGACCTTGACTTTGTACTGTCCTTTATATGTATACTCAGACTGGACTTGTGTCCTCTCCCAGTGGCTGGACTAGTAGTGCCGCCCTGCTCTTGTGCTTGCCTTGTCTGTACTCCTTCTGACCGGTCGCTCAGACCCTTGCCTCAAAGGTTGGACTAGTAGTGCCGCCCTGAGCTGCTTGTTTAGGGTATTCCCCTATGCAGTCTAGGGGGTGTGTCAAACATGTGTATTTGTCATGTTTGTATAGACTGTATAGAGTCACCTCTTAGAGGATACAAAACTTAGATATATTTGTGTGTACTCTCACTTTACCGTTATTCAATTATTCTGATAAAGTGTACTACGCGAGCCTGGCGTCGCTGCTGTAGCTCGCGCAGGAGGAAGTACCGCAGCTGAATATGCTTCGCTGTGCCCTCGAGTCGAGGCTCCGGACACAGGAGGATCATGGCCCTGTTGTCAGCGAACAGGACCGGGGCAGAGCTAGGCCGCTCACCTAAGTCAGTGAGCAAGAAGGTCAGCCAGCGGAGCTCCTGTGCCCCCATGGCACCAGCGTAGATCTCGGCCTCACAGCTGGACTGGGCAACAGACGAGGAGCGGGTAGCTCTCCACGAGACGGCACATGAACCAAGGCTGAAGCAGTAGCCCTGGGTAGACCTGAGTGTCTCGGCGTCGTCTGCCCAAGAAGCGTCTGTGTGTCCAGTAAGGACCACTGGCCCATGTCCTCCTAGCACTAACCCCATGCCTGATGTACTAGCAAGAAAACGCAAAACCCTCTTAGCGGCATACCAGTGCTACGGTCGGTGTCTGCCTGTGGCCACAAAGCGAGCCAGGATGCTGAGAGGGTATGCGAGATCTGGGCGAGTGCAAGTCATCAGGTACATGAGGCAACCCACCAGCTCTGCGTAGGGGCCGCTGGGCTCTACCGACTCCTCATAAACTGGAGCAGAGAGTCTGTGGTCTACAGGCAGAGGGGTGGGCTGTGCAGAGGAGAACTGAAGGCCGAACCTCTGAAGGACCTGGCGCACCAAGTGTAACTGAGTCAAGGTGATGGTACGCGCTGCTCTGTCCCTGGAGATCTGCAAGCCAAGGTAACGGCGCAGTTCTCCAAGGTCAGTGCAGGTGTGTCTCTTCAGCAGCTCTGCCTTCACTGAGGCCAGTGCGTCCCTGACTGCTGTGGCAAGGACCAGGTCGTCGACGTAAACAAGGATGTAGAACGGAGTCTGGCCAGCACGAACGAAGAGTGAGGGGTCTGCGAAAGACGGAAAGAACTGCAGGTCAGCAAGGGTAGCACGCAGCGTGTCGTGCCACTCACGGGGAGCCTGGCGAAGGCCGTAGACGGGGCGCCGCATGAGCCACTGGGTCCCATGAGGGAAGGTGCCAGTAAAGCCCTGAGGGCGACGCAAGTAGACTTGCTCGTGTAGGCTGCCCTGAAGGAAGGCAGTGGAGAAGTCGAGGAGTGAAGCTCGTAGTCACGCTGAGCAGCTAGGTGTAACAGCACCCGAAGAGTAGTCATCTTTGGAGTCGGAGCGAAGGTCTAGAAGAAATCCACCCCCTCACGCTGACTGAAGCCTCTAGCCACGTAGCGCGCCTTGAACACACGCGGCTCTCTAGGAGGGCGCTTCACCTTGAAGAGCCACCGGCCATCGACTACGTTCACCCCAGGCGGGGGAACTGCGTCGACGAAGGTGCCGGTGAATCTCCAAGATGCCATCTCCTGCTCCAAGGCAGCTATCCACTGCGAGGCCCAAGGTCCCGAGGTCGCCTCAGCGTAAGTGCGAGGGGTCGGGATGTCGAAAGCGTATGGGTCACCCTCAGGGACTAGTAGCATGGAACAGAGATGGGGAGCAGCCTCGGACAGGAAAGCAAGCTCGAACTGGCGGTCCTCCAGGACGTCACTACCGAGCGCAGGAGCACCCCCGACAGACAGAGGACAGGCAGGGTCAGAGACCAGAGCAGTGGCGAAGTCAAGGCGGCGGGTAGAGGCGAAGTCAGCGACCGCAGCTACCAGAGCATCAAGGCACGAGACCGGAACAGACGGGTCGGTAAGGAGAGAGGCAAGGACCCGAGGAACAAGAGGACGAGCGGCACGAAGGTAGTCAGACAGAGGGGGGTGTTCAACAAGAAGGGAGGACGGAGGAGGCGACGGGAGAAGGGGAGGACGAGACGCGCGGGAACGAAGCAACATAGGGTGGGAGCGCAAGACAGAGAAGGCAGGACGAGCACGGGAGGGATAGTGAGACCAGACGTGAGACAGAGGAGTCGGGTCAGGAGACACTGGGGGGGAACGAGGGGGAAGACGAGCCGGGGACGAGTCCGTCGGAGGGAACACAGGGCCGTACACGGGAAGAAGAGGAGACGGCCGGAGAGGAGCTGACGCAGGGTCAGGGGACGGAAGGCCGAGAAGGCGAAGGGCTGACACCGGTGGGGATTGCTGCTGCGGCGGCACAACGCCGACACCGGGACCGCAAGCTGCTCCTCGGCTACCACCGGCACACTCCACGCCAGCACCCCCAGAGGGAACACCTCCAGGGCGCGAAACCGTTCGAGGACCGGTACCACCCCCAGGGGTACCGGGACTAGCACGCACTCCAACGCCAGCACCCCCAGAGTTAACGAACGGGTGCTGGGACAGCGGCGGCGGCGGCAGCGTCAACGACGGCGGCGGCGGCGGCGGAGGTGACAATGGCTGCGACAGTAGGGGCGACAGCGGCGGCAGAGGCGGTGGAGGAGGGGACGCCTGGGAAGGGGCAGCCGGCGAGGACTGCGCCGCAGGACCACCAGAGTCAGAAGACTCCTCAACCGGGACCACCGACGGAAGAGGGGTGACGTGCGACACACCAGAGGGGGCAGGACGGGGAGGAGGAGGGGGGGGGGCAGGGACTACCGGGGAAGGAGTGACCAGGAACAGGGGGGGGGTAACCGGGGGACCGCGGTGGGGGAAGCGACGGTAGAAGGAGACGGACTCGTCAAAGGTGACGTCGCGAGAGTGAAAGAAGTGGTGAGACGGCGGGTGGTAGAAGTGCGAGTCAGACGCGTCAAGGGGAAAACCGAGGAAGACGCAGGGAAGGGTGCGGGCAGTGAGCTTGTCCGTGCCGGAGGCACGGACGTGAGCAAGGCAGCCCCAGACGTGGAACGCAGACGCGTCACCAGGAGACCCAGTCCAAAGGAGGGTCGGCGAAACCTGTGGCTGCTGGGGGTGCGGCCACAGGTTAAGCTGGTGAGAAGCGTAGCGCACAGCGAATGGCCACAGAAAATGGGGTGCACCGGCATGGATCATGGAGGTGCGAGCCACCTCCATGACCAAACCGATGCGTCGCTCAGCGACCCCATTCTACTGTGGGGAGTCCGGAAGGGTGAACGTCTGGGTGATGCCCTCCGCACGACAAAAGCGACCAAGGACACCTGAGGCAAACTCGCCACCACGGTCGGAGTGAAGACGCAAGACAGGGAGACCTCGGTGGACACGCGCAGAGACAAGCCAGGGGATGAGAGCGGCAGGCACGTCGGCCTTCCGCTCCAGGGGAAAGACCGAGTTGTAGCGAGTGTAGTCGTCGACAAGCACAAGGAAGTAGCGCTCTCGACGCGGCCCATGGACGGGGGCGGGGCCCCAGACGTCCATGTGCAGGGTCTGCAGCGGCGCGGCGGTAGGGGGAAGCGAGGAGGAGTGAGGGGCACGGCGAAGCCGACCCTCGACGCAAGGCGTGCAAGGTGGGGCTGGGGAGGAGGGAAAAGCGGGGAGAGAACCAGGGAGACCAAGGACGAGACCGTGCTGGGACATGTGACGCAGACGCGGGAGCGCAGAATGACCTAGACGGTGGTGCCAAAGGAGAGTCGGGTGAGTGAGGGACCGACAGTAGCAGGCAGCAGCAACCTGGGTAGACGCAGCCACCTGAGGGGGCGCCCCAGCCGGGGGGGTCACGGTGTCCAGAGTGAACAGGCCGGACACCGGGTCCCGGGGGAACGTGGACAGGGGGGCACCAGTGGCAGCCTCGGTACAGACAGCATACCGCTCGTGACCAGGGAATGTAGTGGTGACGCCAAGGTCCTGGAGGCAGCCGACACCAACTAGGTTCCTGGAGAACGAGGGGATATGCAGACCTGTAAGAGAGCCCGAAGGAACCGCCGGACAGGGAAGGGTGGTGGAACTGCGGGCGACTACCGGACCGCTGGAGGGGTCAGCAAGAGAAACGGCAGCAGGAACAGGAAGCGGCGTCAGTGTAGTAGAGTCGCGGAAGAAGCACCGGGAAGTGCAGATTCCAAGGTGAAGGAAAGCGAAGGAGTGGCGTCTGGCGACGGGGCGACGGCGGAAGCACCAAGGCTAAACAAAGCAGGGGATCCTACGCCTGACGCAGCAGGGGAGGCTAAGCTAGGCACACCTACACTAGACGACAGTGAGTAATAAGCGGGAAGCGCACTAGAGGCATCAGCATACATCACATGCAGAGCAGAAACAATGGCATCCATCTCCATGTCAAAAATCTGAATCCTACGACTAAGCAAACTGTGCCAGTCCGGAAGGTATGGCGACGCGCCGAAGCGCTGACGAAACAGGTCGTCCAGGCGAGGAAAACAGCGGGGAGTGGTATGACCGAGCTTACCGCAAACGAAGCCGCGGCGAGGACCGGTCTGGATCTGGTTCTGACAACGCACGCCTCCTGAACCACCACTCGGCATACCACCACGTGCCCGACCACCTTCAGCGCCAGGCCACCCAGGCGGGAGGACACTCGCCTGCCTCGTCTGCGGCAGCTGCTGCGGAGGCTGCGGCTGCTGCGACTGCTGCGACTACTGCGGCTGCTGCGGCTGCTGCTGCTGCTGCTGCGACCGCGGAGGCGGCAGCGCAGCTGGACTGGGTAGGGTCCCCTCATCCGCTCCAGCACCAGACGACCCGACTCCACCACTACCCCCTCCTGCACCCCCGCCTCCTCCGCCGCGCCCAGCCTTGGGGCGGCGGCCCTTCTCCGAACGAAACTGCGCTGCAGCAGCAATCTCAGCCACAGCGACAGCACCGTCGGAGAAGGTACACTGAGCGGGGGCACAACCCTGAAAGATAGGGACCGGCACGGTACCGCTCGCCTGGGCGATGGAGCGGTGGCGGGTCTCAATAACAGTCAGGGTGTCTACAACGTCGGTGAGGGTGAGCTCACCGGGGTGAATGCTAAGGAAGCGGTCACGGGCGGTGGCAAGGCGGTCAGGGAGGCGGGTGGCAAGCAGGTAGAGGGTAGAGGTAATGGGCGGCTGGTGGGCTCTAAGCTGTGCGTCAGTGCAGGCAGCGCGCCAGGTCTCATCTATCGAGCGTAGGTGGGCAGCTAGGTCAGAGACAGTGGGGAAAGACGCAAGGTCGGGAAAGAGCATCGGGAGGAGCAGGCGACCCACCGAGGCAGCAGGAGGGGTGGAATAGCGCTTGATGACTGCATCTAAGTAACCCTGGGCGGTAGTGATGGACCTAAAGCGAGGGCGCTCGGACGGGGGAAGGGAATTGCTAATGGCAAGCTGAGCGACAGCGTCTCGGGAAAGCCAGACAGAGCGCGCAAGGGCAGTGGCTGCAGTAGACTCGCGCTCAGCGGGTGTGGGGTCAGCGTGCAGAACAGCAGGGGGGTCTGGGCAGGGGAGCGTACCGTCAAGGTGTGCGGAAAGCGGGTGGCTATCCTGCCGATGGCCAGTGAGGTGGCGACGGAGGTCGGCGAGCCACGCCTCGAACTCCAGAGGCTGGCCTTTAGCGTCGAAGCGAAGCTCCGCCGCCATCAGGAGCAGTGCAAGACTGTACAGCGCGGTGCAGGGCGGTTCAATGCGGTGCAGGGCGGTACCGTGCAGTGCAGTGCGGTTCAGGGATGGGGAATCGTACCAGGGAGGATGCAGGGCCGGGGCAGGGACGACGAGCGGGTTGCACACAGCTCGGGGCAGGACGGGCGCGGGGGCCAGAAGCAGCGGGCACCAGGTCGACGGGACGGGCGCGGGGCCGGCTGGGATGGGCGCAGGGGCCGAGCAGACGGGCGCGGAGATCGCAAGGGCGGGCGCGGGGCCGGCTGGGACGGGCGCAAGGCACGAGCGGCGGGGCCAGGCAGGCGCGGCGAGGCCAGGCAGGCGCGGCGGGGCCAGGCAGGCGCGGCGGGGCCAGGCAGGCGCGACGGGGCCAGGCAGGGCGCAACGGGGCTGGGCAGGGCGCAACGGGGCCAGCCAGGCACGGCGGGGCCAGGCAGGCGCGGAGGGGCCAGGCAGACGCGACGGGGCCAGGCAGGGCGCGACGGGGCTAGGCAAGGCGCGAGGGGGCCAGGCGGGCGCGACGGGGCCAGGCAGGGCGCGACGGGGCCAGGCAGGGCGCGACGGGGCTAAAAGGCGTGACGGGGCCCAGGAGGGGTGCGACGGGGCCCAGAAGGGGCGCGACGGGGCCAGGGGGGCGCGACGGGGCCCAGGAGGGGCGCGACTGGGCTAGGGGGCGCGACGGGGCCCAGGAGGTGCGCGACGGGGCTAGGGGGTCGCGACGGGGCCAGGGTGGGCGCGACGGGGCCCAGGAGGGGCGCGACTGGGCTAGGGGGGCGCGACGGGGTCGGGAGGTGCGGCAGGGCCCAGGAGGGGCGCGACGGGGCTAGAAGGCGCGATGGGGCCCAGGGGGAAGCGGCGGGGCCTAGCTAGGGTACGGGCGGAAGCGGTAGGTGGGGGATCCTAACCTACGCGTGATACCATGTCAAAGTGAGAACTGAATGATGAGTAGAGGGAGAGTACAGGTGAATATACCTAAGTGTTGTACCCTCTAAGAGGTGGCCCTATACAGTCTATGCAAACATAGGAGATACACATGTTTGACACTTCTTTCTTTCCCTCCCATTCTTGACCATATTCTTCACCCGTTCAAGCCGAACACTTCTGCAAACCTCTTCCATCCAAGTCTCAATTTCCGCAGCATCACACATACTGTACATACACAAGGTTAGATGCTCTCAACCAGGAGTCCTATCAACCTACCGTATTATGCAGCAGCTGCACCCAAGGGTCGACTGGCCCTGGATGGCAGTTCCAGCTGCCATTATGACTCGCTGAACCACTCTCATCTCAACCAGAAGTCCTCATGGCAGCTGCACCCACCTATGGACCTTGTGTGACAGCAATGCAGGGAGTCCCACCGGCCAACATGCCTCACCGCACCACACTCAACCACTCTCAACCAGGAGTCCTATCAACATATTGTGCAGCAGCTGCACTAGTGTGTCCATGGGCCCTGGATTCCTCCTGGGATCTCCTTAAAGCCCCAAAAAAAAAAAAAAAAAAAAAAATGGCCCTGGATGGCAGTATGCAGGCAGTCCCATCTTCCAACATGCCCCAAAGAACCACTCTCAACCGCTTTCAACCAGGAGTCCTGTCCTGCCAACATATTGTGCAGCAGCTGCACCCGAGTATCAACTGGCCCTGGGAGGCAACAGCAAAGCAGGCAGTCCCACCTCCCAACATGCCCATCCGCCCGCCACACAGCCGACGCATTCACATCCATGTACAGTACACCCCTCCCACCCATATCCCCTCACCCAACCAGCAGCCGCATTCGAGAGTAGGGGGGACTTTCGTCACTATTCCGTCCCCTTCTCTTTCACGCCATGTGCACACTTCACACCCCTCCCTCCACCCCCGTTGCAAGCGGCTTCCAAATATCATTCTCTGCTGCAAACCTGTCTCAATAACATACCTACTGTACACAAGGTTTGTCACTTGCAACCAACAGCCCCAGCAGCATGCTGTGCAGCAGCTGCACCCAAGTATCAACCGGCCCCGGGTGTCAGTAGTGCAGGCAGCCCCACCTGACATTATGCCTCACTGAACCACTCTCAACCGCGTTCAACCAACAGCCCCAACAGCATATTGTGCAGCAGCTGCACCCAAGTATCCACGGGCCCTGGGTGGCAGTAGTGCAGGCAGTCCCACCTCCCAATATGCCCATCCGCCCGCCACACAGCCGACGCATTCACATCCATGTACACCCCTCCCACCCCCTCTGCAAGCCGCTTCAAAATCTCATTCTGAGCCGCGTACCCGTCCCAGTGCCAGTCAGTATGCGGCAGCTTCAACAACTGCTTCACTGGTTTCCTGTGCAGCCAACACTGGGGGTGGCCCGCCGGGGTGTTGCGGACTATTATCAGCAGGTCGGGGTGAGTCTGTCGGAGCGCCAGCAGTGTGGACCGCATTTGCCGCTCAAACTGATCGTCTGGAATGTAGTGCGCGCCTCGGTTCATCACCACTATCGAGATGTTCTGCGCTGCGATCTCGCCCATCCACGACTCGTCGAAGCTCTTATCTACCATGAAGTCGTTGACTGCTTCTGTGGAGTTGAGGTAATAGTCTCGGACGAAAAAAAGCCGGACGGAGAGGCCTAGATCCGTGCAGAGATGGAGCGTCCAGCAGCGTTTGTCCGCTGGTTCCTTTGTCGCGTTTCGGTACCGCTTGCAGTAGCCAGTCGGCTCTCCCCACCGCACTCGGGAGTCCCAGTCCTTAGCGCCTAGCCTCACATTGAATCTGATGCATCTGCTAGAAGCATGCTTATAGAGTCACCCACTATGAGCACGCGCCTCCCATCCAGAACTTGGCAAAACCTCAGAGGATCGAACCACTCCCAGAGTCCACCACATTTGCTGCCAGTACTGCTGCTGGTACTGCTGCCTCCTGTCCCTCCATCCCGGCCTTCTACTTCATTTTCTGGAACCATCCAGTAATACTTGAGCGTCTCTCTTACAGTCCACTTCCGTATAAGAACTTCCCTCTGCCGCTTCAGCTGCTTCAGCTGGTTAGCCTGCTGCCTCGACACCCCTTTCGCCTGCCCATCACCAAGACGAGCATCTCCCCTATTTGCGCCTGAACCTGCTCTGCTTGCGCAACCACACGATCCGCGTCTTGAAACGCCACGTGTCTCGAGCTCTTCTTCAGGTGGTCCTCGTCGCACTTGCTTGCTTCGTCCGGCCAGGGAAGATATCGCGGAGACACGTAGTGCGACCACTCTCCCTCCCGCCCTATGCACTCGAATCTCTCCCGAAATCTGCTAATTTTGTCGGGGGAATCGAGCACGGAGCCGGGGATTCGGGTCCAGAGGATCGGTGGAGGTTCGGAGGGCGGAGGTTCAAAGAGAGGAGGGACGGAGATGGGGGGATTGATGGAAGGAGGAGGGCCGTGAGTGGGATGGGAGGATGGTAAGGTGGCTGCTGGCGACAGCAAGGCGTGCGATGCTGGTGACGGCAAGGCGTGTGACTCCGATGCCAAGGTGAGATTCGACGGGGATGCTGTTGTCACGGGTGGTAACACGCTCACAGGCGAAGAGTCTGCGACGGTTGGTAACCCGACGGGAAGAGGGTCAGTTTCGTGATCGCCTTTATTGCTGGCGGGTTGTTCTCGGCCGAGTTGCAACTGTTCCGTCTCGACATGCAATTGATCCGGCTGACGTGGCTGCTGGAGTCGAGCATAGTCGTCGTGTCTATATATCCTTCCTGATTCTGCTGACGCGGCCGCTGACACTGCTGCCACGTGGGAATGAAACGGAGCAGCTACGGAAGCAGTGAGATTCGTAAAACCGGAGGCGAATCCAGGAGAGAATCTCGTGAATCGATCTAGTAGGAGCGGAGAGCTGCCGAGAGAGGAGCCGCCGTAAGTGTATATCCCGACGAGAGAGAAGGCGAGGGCGAGGGCGATCGCGACGGCGGTTTGAACAGTCGGGAGAACGCCGCCTGCTTAGCAACTTGAGGCTTTATTGTCGCTTCTGCAGATCCTAAATCCATAGAGCCGTACGATGACAGTACGAGCCCAGTGCGAGCCTCTCTAAGCGAGCGAGAGCGATCGCGACGAGCGTTTGAACAGTCGGGGGAACATCACCATAAGTGTCACCAATTATGACCTACGTCGTTACCGTACTATGACAGTGCGAGAGAGCGAGAGCGATCGGGATGGCGACGAGCGTTTGAACAGTGGGGGAGAACGCCAGTTTGGCTGCTAGCTTTGACCTTCGTGGCAGCTTCTTCGGATCCTAAATCCATAATTCCATTATGAGACGTCTCAAAGATCCAATCCCAGCTGTTCACAATTCCGACTAATTTAGAATCTGTAGTCGTTTCTTCAGATCCTAAATCCATACGCAGCTCTCCACACCTCCCACCTTATACCGAGACTCGCGGCAATTTCGGACTTTGGCGTCGTTTCATCGGATCCTATATCCATACCCAGCTGGCCACAGCTCCCACATTCACTGAACATGGGGAGGAAATAAAGACCTATGTCGTTGCGGCCAACGTCGAACGGGAGACGACGAAGCTTGTATACCAAGACAGGACTGCGGCTTGAAACCTGTCCGAAATTTGCGGCTTCACTCACTATTTGCTCCTAGAAGCTCCTAGAGTTCTGAGGGCATGGAGTGGATCCTAGAGTTCCTTGCACCTCTCAACTCAATAGCGAAGATTTCCCCAACAAGAGACTCGCGAGGTTTCTCGAAATATTTGCGAAGACTGTAACCACACCGAGCTGCACAACAATTCACGCCTCGTGATGCCCTGTGCTTTGACCCACAAGAAGACAGCAAGAGCACCACGTTAGCCAAGAGTGCGATACATATGATATGCAATGCATATAACACCCTAACACAATCAATACATATAACACAACACACATGGTTGCATTGAAACATTTCCAACCTAAGGAACGGAGGAAGGCAGTGCACGATTGAAACCGCCGATCGCGCACCATTCGATTGAACGACACCTGCTTTGGTGGTAACCCTGGCAGCTCTGACAGGATGCATGGGAGTAGGCTGGAGACTATAGCTCCATGCCACTTATATCAGGAAAAGCATCGCACGATTCGGTTGAAAGACACCTGCTTCTTCAGCCTGCCCCTCCCTCCCGCCCCACTCTCGCTCCCACCTGCATCTGTCAGCGTTAGACACGACTTCCCATGACTCTTTGATTGAGACGGGCTCTCTTGACCTCCTTTCTGCAGCATCCTGGGTGCTCACTCCCTGAAAGCTCCGTTCCTGGAAACTCCTTGCACCATACATCGTGTAAAGCGTTGCGTCCTCTCCTTACCGTCCATCCAGCTGCAGACTTAGGCGGCCTGTTGGGGGCCACTCTCAGTGTCTATGCCTTGAAGTGGGATGCAGTCGGCACTCTGAGATCGCTAGAAGTACCGCGCGTTGCCTTCCTCCTCTCCTTCGCCCGCTTTCTGGGGCTATCGTGCAGTGTGCACCTGATGGGTGCTCTCTGCACGCTGCAATACGCCTGCTTCCTCTTCATCCACTCTCTGCAGCTGTTGTGCAAATTGTACCTGCAGACGTCTCTCTGCAACCTGTTGTGCGCCTGTCTCCTCTTCCCGCACTCTCTCAAACATGGCCGGCTGCCGGCTTGAGTCTCCAGGGGGGTGGGAGAGCCTCTGAGAGGAGGACGGGGAGAGCTTGGGGGAGCAAGGTTTAGGGTTTAGGGCGGTGGTAGCGGAGCGGAGGAGGGGGTGGTGCCGGTGGTGGAGGTGGCTCGCCCGCTGGTAGTACTGACGAGGGGGCTGGGGCTGCTGCCCCGGAGCAGCAGCCCCAGCAGCAGCAGCAGCAGGCTCCGCAGCTGGACCAGCAACAGCAACAGCTGCAGGCGCAGCAGCTGCAGGCGCAGCAGCAGCAGCGGAGGGTCGGCCGTCTCCTGCCCGGGTGGCCTGGAGCTGGAGGTGACGGTGGTCGCAGTGGTCGCTTGCGCGGCATGTCGTCAGGTGGTAGTCAGAGTGACGGGCGCTGCCAGTACCAGCTCCAGACCGGTCCTCGCCGCGGCCTCGTGTGCGGTAAGTTCGGCCATACCCCCACTCGTTGCTTTCGTCGCCTAGACGACCTGTTTCATCTCCGCTTCGGCCCGTCGCCTGACCTCCCCGACTGGCACAGTCTGCTCCGTCGTCGTGTTCATATCCCGGATATGGACATGCATGAGATTAGCTCTACTTTGTATGCGCTGTATGTTGATGACTCTATGTAACTGGTTCCTATTACCTTGTGTTGCCTAGCGTAGGTGTGCCCAGTGTGCCTAGTTCAGGCTCCCCTGCTGCGTCAGGCGTAGGATCCACTGCCTTGTTTAGCCTAGGGTCCTCCCTCGCTCCTCCGACCTCTATCGCTGCTGCCGCGCTCTCCTTCACCCTGGACTCCAGCGCTTCACGGTGTTTCTTTCGCGACTCCACGACGCTTACGCTGCTTGCCGCTCCTGCTGTAGTTGCTCTTGCAGACCCTTCCTCCAAACCTGTAGTTGTCTGTAGCTCCACTACTCTACCCTGCCCGGCGGTTCCCTCAGGCTCCCTTACAGGCCTGCACATCCCCTCGTTCTCAAGGAACCTAGTTGGTATCGGCTGCCTCCAGGACCTTGGCGTCACCACTACGTTCCCTGGGCATGAGCGGTACGCTGTCTGTACTGAGGCCGCCACTGGTGCCCCCCTCACCACGTTCCCCCGGGACCTGGTGTCTGGCCTGTTCACGCTGGACACCGCTTCCCCCCCGATTAGGACGCCTCCCCAAGTAGCAGCATCTTCTCCAGTTGCTGCAGTGTGCTCGTGTCGGTACTCACCCGTCACTTCTGTGGCACCACCGTCTAGGTCACCCGCCCTCACACGTCTCCGTCACATGTCCCAGAACTGTCTTGTCCTAGGCCTCCCTGAGTCGTTCCCTGCGCTCCCCTCCTCACACGCGCCTCCGTGCACGCCCTGTGTCGAGGCACGGCTCCGTCGTGCCCCTCACTCCTCCTCGTTCCCCCCTACCTCCACACCACTGCAGACCCTGCACATGGACGTCTGGGGCCCCGCCCCCGTCCATGGGCCGTGTCGAGAGCGCTACTTCCTAGTGCTTGTCGACGACTACACCCGCTACACCACCATGTTTCCCCTGGAGCGGAAGGCCGACGTGCCTGACGTTCTTCTCCCGTGGCTTGTCTCTGTGCGTGTTCACCGAGGTCTCCCTGTGTTGCGTCTTCACTCCGACCGTGGTGGCGAGTTTGCCTCTGGCTGCCTTGGTTGCTTCTGTCGTGCGGAGGGCATCACCCAGACGTTCACCCTGCCGGACTCCCCGCAACAGAATGGGGTCGCTGAGCGACGCATCGGTTTGGTCATGGAGGTTGCTCGTACCTCCATGATCCATGCCGGTGCACCCCATTTTCTGTGGCCGTTCGCCATTCACTATGCCGCTCACCAGCTTAACCTCTTGCCACACCCTATGCAGTCGCAGGTTTCGCCGACCCTCCTCCGGACCGGGTCCCCTGGTGACGCGTCTGCGTTCCACGTCTTGGGCTACCTTGCTCACGTTCGTGCCTCTGGCACAGACAAGCTCACTGCCGGCACCGTCCCCTGTGTCTTCAAAGGTTTCCCCCTCGACTCGTCGGACTGGCAATTCTACCACCCGCCTTCTCACCGGTTCTTTCACTCTCAAGACGTCATGAGTCCGTCTCCTTCTACCACCGCTTTCCCCACCGTGGTTCCCCGGTCACTCCCCCCCAGTTCCTGGTGGCCCCCCCTCCCTCGGTCGACCATGTCCACCCCCCTCCTCGCCCTGCCCCATCTGGTGTGTCTCACGTCACCCCCCTCCCGTCGGTTGTCCCTGCTGAGGAGTCCGCTGACTCTCGCGACTCGGCGGATTCTCTTCCCCCGCCTGTCCCTGCCCCGGTCTCACCTCCCCTGTCGCCTCCGCCGCTGCCGCCGCAGCCGCACCCGCCGTCGTCACCGCCGCTGGGGTTCATGCGTTCTGGGGGTGCTTGGGAGCGGGCTGGAGCTGGTTCTAGAGCAAGCTCTGGGGGTGCTGGCGTGGGGCTTCTCGGAGGGAGCCGTGTTGTCACTGGAGGTTTTGGTGTTGGAGTCGGGCAGCAGTCGCAACTGTCGTCGCTGGTGTCCGCTCTTCGCCTCCTTGGTCTCACTTCCCCTGACCATCCGTCGCTGCCTCCCCCGCTGCCGCCGCCTCCTCCTTTGCGGGTCCACGGCCCCGTGTTTCCTCCCCCAAACTCCTCTTTGGCTCGTTTCCCTCCCCGTTCTCCGCCTGTGTCTCCTCCCCTCTCTCCTGAGCCGACTCATCCGTCTCACGTTTGGTCTCGTCGTCCGTCTCATGCTCGTCCTACCTCCCCTGTTCCGCGTTCTTACCTTATGTTGCTTCGCTCTCACGCGTCTCGTGCTCCTCCTCTTCTCCCGTCTCCTCCTCCGTCATCACTTGCTGTGGCACTGCCTCCGTTCTCCGAATTCCTCCATGCTGCGTGTCCCCTTGTTCCTCGTGTCCTTGCCTCTCTCGTTATCGACCCGTCCGTTCCTGTCTCAGTTCTGTCGGCTCTTGTCGCTGCTATCACTGACTTTGCCGCTACCCGCCGCCTGGACTATGCCACCGCTCTGGTCTGTGACCCTGCCTGCCCTCCGACCGTTGGGGATGTGGCTACTCTTGGCAGTGACGTCCTACAAGACAGGCAGTTCAAGCTCACTTTCCTGTCTAAGGCCGCTCCCCATCTCTGTTCCACGCTACTAGTTCCTGAGGGTGACCCAGACGCCCTCGACATCCCGACCCTCGCACCTACGCTGAGGCCACCTCGGGACCCTGGGCCTCTCAATGGATAGCTGCCATGGAGCAGGAGATACCACCTCCCCTGTTCCGCGCTCTCACCCTATGTTGCTTCACTCTCACCCTGTGTTTCTTCGCTCTCACGCGTCTCGTGCTCCTCCGCTCCTCCCGTCCCCTCCTCCGTCGTCGCTCGCTGTGGCCCCGCCTCCGTTTTCTAACTTCCTCCGTGTGCACGTCCCCTTGTTCCTCGTGTCCTTGCCTTCCTCGTTACCGACCCGTCTGTTCCTGTCTCGAGCCTTGACGCTCTTGTCGCTGACTCTGCCGCTACCCACCGCCTTGAATACGCCACCGCTCTAGTCTCTGACCCTGCCTGCCCTCCGTCCGTCGGGGGTGTGGCTGCCCTTGGCAATGACATCCTAGAGGACAGACATTACAAGCTTGCATTCTTGTTAGAGGCCGCTCCCCATCTCTGTTCCATGCTTCTAGTCCCTGAGGGTGATCTAGACGCCCTTGACATCCTGGCCCCTCGCACCTACGATGAGGCCACTTCGGGACCCTGTGCCTCTCAGTGGATAGCTGTCATGGAGCAGGAGATGGCATCTTGGAGATTCACCGGTACCTTCGTCGACGCAGTTCCCCCACCTGGGGTGAACATAGTCCATGGCCGATGGCTCTTCAAGGTGAAGCGCCCTCCTGGAAAGCTGTCTGTCTTCAAGGCGCGCTACATTACTTGTGGTTTCAGTCAGCGTGAGGGGGTTGACTTCTTTCAGACCTTTGCTCCGACCCCGAAGATGACTACTCTTCGGGTACTACTATACGAAGTAGCACAGCGTGACTACAACCTACACTCCCTCGACTTCTCCACACCTATCCTCCAGGGCAGTCTATACGAGCAGGTCTACCTGCGCCGCCCCCAGGGCTTCTCCGGTACCTTTCCCCTTGGTACTGAGTGGCTCCTTCAGTGCCCTGTCTACGGCCTGCGCCAGGCACCCCGTGATTGGCACGACACGTTGCGTGCTACAGTTGCTGACCTGCAGTTCTTCCCGTTGTATGCAGACCCCTCGCTCTTCGTCTGCTCCGGCCAGACTTCGTTCGACATCCTTGTTTATGTAGACAAACTGGTCTTTGCTACTGCAGACAGAGACGCACTGGCCTTTCTGAAGGCCGAGCTGCTGAGGAGACACACCTGTACTGACCTAGGAGAGCTGCGCTGCTACCTTGGCTTGCAGATCTCCAAGGACAGAGCAACGCGCACCATCACTCTCACACAGTCACACTTGGTGTGCCAAGTCCTTCAGAGGTTCAGCTTCCAGTTCTCTTCCACACAGCCCACCCCTCTGCCAGTAGACCACAGACTCTCTGCTCCAATCCTGGAGGAGGCTGTAGAGCCTAGTGGTCCTTACGCAGAGTTGGTGGGTTGCCTCATGTACCTAATGACTTGCATTCGTCCAGATCTCGCATACCCTCTCAGCATCCTGGCCCGCTTTGTGGCCTCCGGCAGACACCGACCACAGCACTGGTCTCTAGCTATGAGGGTTCTGCGTTATCTAGCAAGTGTACAGTACACTTGCTACAGGGTCAAGGCCCTAGTAAGTGAGAAGCTACAGGAACTAGACCGAGCTGTACACAGTGCCGCTGATGATCTTTAGGCACAAGCGCCTTCGTAAAGATATCACCCGTGTTGGCACCGGAGGCCAGGTGTACTACGCGAGCCTGGCGACGCTGCTGTAGCTCGCGCAGGAGGAAGTACCGCAGCTGAATATGCTTCGCTCTGCCCTCGAGTCGAGGCTCCTGACACAGGAGGATCATGGCCCTGTTGTCAGCGTACAGGACCGGGGCAGAGCTAGGCCGCTCACCTAAGTCAGTGAGCAAGAAGGTCAGCCAGCGGAGCTCCTGTGCCGCCATGGCACCGACGTAGATCTCGGCCTCACAGCTGGACTGGGCAACAGACGAGGAGCGGGTAGCTCTCCACGAGACGGCACCTGAGCCAAGGCTGAAGCAGTAGCCCTGGGAAGACCTGAGTGTCTCGGCGTCGTCTGCCCAAGAAGCATGGGGCTAGCAAGTAGCAAGTGCTAGGAGGTGCTAGTGCATCTAGCAAGTGCTAGGAGGACGCAAACTAGTGGTCCTGAACGGGCACACAGACGCTTCTTGGGCAGACGACGCCGAGACTCTCAGGTCCTCCCAGGGCTACAGTTTTAGCCTTGGTGTAGGTGCTGTCTCGTGGAGGTCCACCCGCTCGTTGTCTATTGCCCAGACTTGCTATGAGGCTCAGATCTACGCCGGTGCCATGGCGGCACAGGAGCTCCGTTGGCTGACTTTCTTGCTCACAGACTTAGGTGAGCAGACTAGCTCTTCCCTGGCCCTGTACGCTGACAACAGGGCCATGATCCTCTTGTGTCAGGAGCCACGACTCGAGGGCAGAGCGAAGCACATCCAGCTGCGGTACTTCCTCCAGAGCGAGCTACAGCAGTGTCGCCAGGCACGCGTAGTACACTTGGCCTTCGGTGCCAACACAGCTGATATCTTTAGGAAGGCACTTGCGCCTAAAGATTATCAGTGGCACTGTGTACAGCTTGGACTCGTTCCTGTAGCACCTCATTTGCTACGACCTTGATTGTGTATAACTCTTTATATACTATCCTGAGTGGCCTTGTGGCTTCCTTCCAGTGGTTGGACTAGTAGTGCCGCCTTGGGCTGTTTGTCTCTCACCAGGCTCTGCCCCTATCTACTCTAGGTGGTATGTCAAACATATTTGTGTATGGTTACTACACTACATAGGGTCTTGCCATAGAGAGTACAGCCCACTAGCTATATACCCTTGTATCCCCTCATGCTAGTCATTCGTTCTAACTCTGAGACTATTTTGCAACCCAACCTTAATCCAGCCAACCGCAAAGCACCACATTGGTTGGAGTTCCAACCAATTGACTCTGGGGTCAAAATACCAAAACCCCAAAAACCGCTCACAACCCATCCCAAATAGAAAATCCAAGCACCTCCCCACTCACGCCCAACTCACTTGAACTGTAAAAGATTACCTCCCGCGACTCACGTTTTTAGGTCGTAGGTTTAGCCCAGCACGGTAGGAAAATGCGGGTAATACAACCCGCTCATCAAGGCAACTGGGTCGATTATACCCGGACCCGCCAGGCAGGTATAAAATTACCCGCCGCCAAATCATGGGTCCGGGTATTGGTCATGAGCTTGTTACCCGACCAGTTCCCGACCCGAAAATACCCGACCCGAAGTCGGGTATAGCAAAACCGGGTCGGGTCGGGTAAATACCCGGTTTTGCTCACGCCTACTGTCAATTTATACAAATATATGTATAAGTTGACAGTTAGTCCCTGAGGGTGACCCAGACACTTTTGACATCTCGACCCCAAGCACTTATGCTGAGGCGACCTCGAGACCCTGGGCCTCTCAGTGGATAGCTGCCATGGAGCAGGAGCTGACATATTGGAGATCCACCGGCACCTACATCAACGCAGTTCCCTCGCCTGGGGTGAACGTAGTCGATGGTCGGTGGCTCTTCAAGGTGAAGCGCCCCCCTAGTGAGCTGCATGTGCATAATCCTTCTTCTAGAGAGTGGCCTTGTGGCTCGGGGCTAATAGTGACATTGGAAGAGAAGCCACAAGGCCTGACGCTAGAGGCTTCAGTCAGCGCGAGGGTGTGGACTTCTTTCAGACCTTCGCCCGACCCCGAAGATGACTACTCTTCGGCGCTGCTACACGTAGCAGCACAGCGTGACTACGAGCTCCACTCCCTTGACTTTTCCACTGCTTTTCTTCAGGGCAGTCTACACGAGCAGGTCTACCTGCGCCGTCCTCAGGGCTTCACCGGTACCTTCCCTCCTGGGACCCAGTGGCTCCTCTGGCGCCCAGTCTACGGCCTGCGACTGGCGTCCCGTGAGTGGCACGACATGTTGCCTGCTACGCTAGCTGATCTGCAGTTCTTTCTATCGTCTGCAGACCCTCGCTCTTCGTTCGTGCTGGCCAGACTCCGTTCTACATCCTTGGTCTATGTAGACGACCTGGTCTTTGCTACTGCAGACAGAGACGCCGCTGGCCTTTGTGAAGGCCGAGCTGCTGAAGAGACACACCTGCACTGACCTAGGAAAGCTGCGCCGCTACCTTGGCCTGCAGATCTCCAGGGACAGAGCAGCGCGCACCATACTCTCACATATTCACACTTGGTGCGCCAGGTCCTTCAGAGGTTCGGTCTTCAATTTTCCTCCGCACAGCCCACCTCTTGCCAGTGGACCACAGGCTCACAACTCCAGTTCCTAAGAAGTCAGTAGTGCCAGTGGTCTTTACGCAGAGCTGGTGAGTTGTCTCGTGTACCTGATGACTTGCACTTGTCCAGATCTCGCATACCCTCTCAGCATTCCTGGCTCGCTTTGTGGCCACAGGCAAACACCGACCACAGCAGTGGTCGGCCGCTAAGGGGGTTTTGCGTTATCTAGCAAGTACATTTGGCATGGGGCTAGTGCTAGGAGGACGTCGGCCAATGGTCCTTACTGAACACACAGACGCTTCTTGGGCAGACGACGCTGAGACCCCAAGTCCTCCTAGGGCTACTGCTTACGCCTTGGTTCGGGTGCGAAATCGTGGAGGTCCACTCGCTCCTCGTCTGTTGCCCAGTCTAGCTGTGAGGCTGAGATCTACACCGGTGCCATGGCGGCACAGGAGCTCCGTTGGCTAACCTTCTTGCTCACTGACTTAGGTGAGCGGCCTAGCTCTGTCCCGGTCTTGTACGCTGACAACAGGCAATTATCCTCCTGTGTCAGGAGCCTCGACTTGAGGGCAGAGCGAAGCACATCCAGCTGCGATACTTCCTCCTGGGCGAGCTACCGCAGCGTCGCCAGGCCCGCGTAGTACACTTGGCCTCCGGTGCCAACACGGCTTATATCTTTACTAAGGCACTTGCGCCTAAAGATCATCAGCGGCACTGTTTGCAGCTTGGTCTAGTTCTTGTAGACTCTCACTTACTATGACCTTGATTGTGTACTCCTCTACATGTATACCTTCCAGACTGGCCTTGTGGCTTCTCTTCCAGTGTCAGGACTAGTAGTGCCGCCCTGGTTTTCTTTTGCTTTGTTTGTACTCTTGGTGACTGGTCTTCAGACCCCTGCCTCAGAGGTTGGACTAGTAGTGCCACCCTGAGATGTGTTTTCTTGCTCAACAGTACCCCTTAATCTAGCCTAGGGGGTGTCAACTTATACATATGTTTGTGTGTAGAAGTCATAGGCTAGGTATGTGTGTGGTATGTTCTTAAAGGGTACAACTCCAACCCTATATTTCCCTTGTTCTCACTTGCTTCTAGTCATTTTTTCTTGTATTCTAACACATCTTTCATATGAGAATACATGTCCTGTACATTTCAAGAGACTCATACCGCGACAAAAGTATAATCAACTAAAAGTTGCATTGTTCCTTTGTTCATTTGAAATGCCATGACATCAAGGTCCACCTTGTCAGTCACGTCAACTCTCAGTCAGGCATGACAACCCTTGGTCAGTCATCGGTCAGTCGTGTCAACCCCCGGTCGGTCACGTCAACCCTCAGTCAGTCACGTCAATCCTCAGTCAGTCACGTCAACCCTCAGTCAGTCGTCAACCCTCAGCCAGTCACGTCAACCCCAGTCAGTCACGTCAACCCTCAGTCAGTCACGTCAACCCTCAGTCAGTCTCACGTCCACCCCAGTCAGTCACGTCAACCCTCAGTCAGTCACGTCAACCCTCAGTCAGTCACGTCAACCCTCAGTCAGTCATGTCAATTTTCAGTCAGCCAGGTCACCCAGGTCACCCAGGTCAGGGAAGGAATCGCACGAAGGGAACGGCTACACGCGCACCACCCGGCTGAACGACACCTGCTTCTTCAGCCGGCCACTCACCTCACGCCAGCAATGCAGCTCAGCAGCATCACCCTGCCCTCCAATGCTCGCATCGCACGACTGAAAGCGCCGCACGTGCACCCACCCGGCTGAAACGACACCTGCTTCTTCA